>VSMD01060149.1:0-54378 GCA_008750895.1 Mirza zaza | reverse complement strand
TCTCCCCACGCCGCCTCTGTCCAGCGAGACTGTTGGTCCTGGAGGGTGGCCGGGTTTTACCGGGCCAGAGCAGGGAAGGCAGTGAGGAGGCTCCCTGCCCCCTCCGCGTGTGGACTAGCCTGACACGGCCGTTCTTCCCTAACAGGGTGACCCGTGGGCGCCCGTCGGGGCCTCGACCTCTGCACCCGCCCTCCATCTTCACAGCTCTGACGCGGCGTCCTGGGCTTTGTGTGCATTTTACTCGGGGAAAACTGAGGCTCGGAGTGCCAAAGTCAGCCGAGGTCATCTCCGCAGGACAGAGAAGGGCCGAGGTCGGCCGAGCCCGCGGGATCCCCGGGCCCCGCTCTGTCCACAAGGCCCCAGGATGGCAGCGGCGTGGACGGACCCGGCGCAGGTGAGCGGACGAGGGTTTTGGCCTTGGTGCAGCTCTGCTGGTTCGGAGAGGCCTCCTGGGCCGGGTGGGAACCGAGAAAGCCACTGGGTGTCTCTTTGTTGTGGTTTGTTTATGAGACGTGATCGTGGCTTGTCACTTATATTATCCGCAGTGCTCCAACAGCGTCGGGCCTCTGACAGGTGCTCGGTGTGTGGTTCAAGGATGAATGATGTTTCTGAGGGGTCTCATCACATTTAGTATCAGTCCAACCTCACGTGTTGCCTGCAGGTCCCTACCCCATCCACCCTGACCTCTTCTGACCTTGTCCTTCGGTTTCTCCCTGGTCCGTTGCTCTATAGACACCATCCTGACCATGCAGCGTTCTCTTGCACTTCCCAGCCTTTGCCTTGCACTTCCCTTTGCCTGGGACACTGCCCCTGTAACTAACTGAGGACCTCCGTCTCCCATCTTTCGGGCCTCTGCTCAGATGGCACCTATTAGGAGAGGCCTTTTTTAGGAGTTCGTGTGAAAGTGATCTTTTCTACGCTTCCGCAGAGTCTGGCATTTTTGTGCAGGGGATCTGGCAATATTAAAGAAGCCTGCTGTATTGAGTTGTTCCAGGATGTTGTAGGAGCAAAGACAAAAAAAAAAAAAAATTACAGAGGACTGTAGAAGCTGACCTTCACTGAGTCCTTGTTGTGGGCTGATAGGCAGGCATTGTGTATCACCTCATTTAATTCTCAACTCCTTTGACTTAGGTTCTTTTGTCATTATTGTTTTACACAAGAGGCTCACAGAGGTTCAATTAATTGCCCTAGATCACTGCAGCTCTTAAGTATCGGAAACTAGCAACCGGTATGTTGACCAGTGCAGTGTGGGTGTTTACCCTTTTCCTGCCCACAGTGGATACAGAGTCCTGGGAGTGACAACTAAAAAAAACCTTTATTCGGTGAGCAGCCCTCCTTCCAGCAGGTGAGCTTGGGCATGTGAGGACATGATATTTCAGGCAGGTGGAACTGTATGGACAAAAAATGGTATATTGGTTTTCTAAGGATTCCCCAGGGAACCTGTGTGGTTTCCCCCTACCCCCTTCCGTGCTAACACAGGTCTTGGGAGGACAAGATCATGTGGTCTTTTGCTGAATGTTCTTTCCTACTCAGCATGGATGGACATCGTGGCCAGACAGGGGCCATGTTCTCATGGCTATAGCCTGCTGTGTCCTCTGTGACTCCATTTCCCTTGTTTCTGAAATGTCCTGGCCTCATGGATATTTTCCAGGAGGACTCAGGTAGAAAAAGAAGTGATTCCTCATTGTGGATTCTCTGTGGGTATTGGCAAGGCCCTGAATGAGTGTCAAAGGCAGTGGGAGCTGGTACAGGCCCTGCCGCTTTCGAGGTAGATGCCTCTACCTCAAGTGACTTTTCTATGAATTAGGTGATGTTGACTGTGCTCCTCTGTCCATATCTATGGAAATATTTTTAGGTTGGCTGAAATGGATGTATAGATTTGAAGTGCTTCACCTTCTTATTAACTGTTGACTAACTATTAATGGAGGAGTATGAGGGTTATCTGATTATCTGATAATCAGATAAGGAGTATGAGGGTTATCTGGTTATCTGACCAGAGAGACTACAGGAGTTGAACTCCTGCCTGTACTCATAAGAAGTGTGACTTCAGGTGAACTGATAGAGTTCGTGAGGCTCAGGTCTCTGAGTATAACATGGAGACAATGATGGTGTTGACCTCAGGGGCTGTGGCTCTTCAACCCAGGGTTCCTTTGCAAACATCTTTTAAAAAAAATCTTTTGACTATTCTTGGTGAAGTGAATAAAACTGTTGTATTGATCTGTAAATTGAGACTCAGAGAAATAAAGTAAGATCACACAAGGTCACACAGTAGGCAAGTGTTGATTTCGGGATTTTAGTGTTAGACTGTAGAAGTCTGGCTCCTGAGCTGGGGACTTTTAGTCATTTTGTCATAGCCTATAAAGCCCCTCTGAATGAGGCAGGCATATAGTGGGGCATAAATCTGGAAAGATTTATGTGCTGGTATTGGTATTATTATTTTTTTTCTCGTTCCTATGATATCTCAGAGCACTTATTTTCTTTGCCTCACAATCCACTCACAATGGTCCTAACTTTGTTTCAGTTTCCAGTGGCTTCCTGCATGGGAGGCTTCTCTCTCCTCTACACTCTGATAATCCTTCCAAGGAAGGATCTGCCTCCCGTTTCAGCCCAGCACAGATCTGGGCCCTCTGGGGCTACTGGTGATTTGGCCCTTGATTCTCTATGAATCTTTTATAGTAGTGGAGTGACAGGTTCTAATCCTATTCCACAGTCCCAAGGCAAACACTGCTACCTCTGTTTGACTTTACAGGTGTCTGTGACCTTTGAGGATGTGGCTGTGACGTTTACCCAGGAGGAATGGGGACAGCTGGACTTGACCCAGAGGATCTTGTACCAGGAAGTGATGCTGGAGACCTGTGGGCTTCTGGTCTCTCTGGGTAAGACCTGTCTTCTTCCCTGTGTGGGACACCTGAAGCTTCCTTCTTTCCACCCTCTGGCTTCAGGCCTGGCTGGTTGAAAAGGCGTTAGGAGCCCACTATCCTGCTCTCTATAGCTTCATTCATTTTCTAGACTTGTCTCTTTCTTACTCATCTTCTTGTTTTTCAGTTACATAGGTATAGGGAAGAAACATAGTTTGCCTTTGGTCACAGCCAAAGGTGAACAGTGTGCTAGAAGGATATGGGGGTGTTTCACAGAACCCAAAGGCAGGATTTTCAGCACAACCCCTTGTGGGACTGAGATAGTACTTGGGAGGAAGCCTAGTTGTGCCCTGACTATTCTATATGCTGTGATTCATGGGAGAAGGTCAAGATATTATATAAACATTAAGAGGAATGTGAAAGAAGTTGATTCTAATCTTCATGCACAACTCTGAGGGGTTCAAGACTTCAATGGAGGAAGTAACTGCAGATGTGGTAGAAACAGCAAGTGAACTAGAATTGAAAACAGAGCCTGAAGATGTGAAACTTGAATGGATAAGAAGTTGCTTCTTGGGTCGGCGCAGTGGCTCACGCCTATAATCCTAGCACTCTGGGAGCCTGAGGCAGGCGGATTGCTCAAGGTCAGAAGTTTGAAACCAGCCTAAGCAAGAGCGAGACCCCGTCTCTACTAAAAATAGAAAGAAATTATTGGCCAACTAAAAATATATAGAAAACATTAGCCTGTTACGGTGGCGCATGCCTGTAGTCCTAGCTGCTTGGGAGGCTGAGGCAGAAGGATTGCTTGAGCCCAGGAGTTTGAGGTTGCTGTGAGCTAGGCTAACGCCATGGCACTGTAGCCTAGGCAACAAAGTGAGACTCTGTCTCAAAAAAAAAAGAAGTTGCTTCTGATGTTTGAGCAACAAAAGTGGTTTTCTGAGATGAATTCTATCCCTAGTGAAGATACTGTGAATCGTGTTTTGAAAGGCAACAAAGGATTTAAATTATTACATAAACTTAGTTGATAAAGTAGCAGCAGAGTTTGAGAGGGTAACTCCAATTTTGAAGAAGTTTTATTGTGATAAAATGCTATCAAACAGCATCACATACTACAGAGAAAGGAAATTGTGAATTGGTGCCACAGATTTATCGTTGTCTTATTTTAAGAAACTGCCGGAGCCACCCCAGCCTTCAACAGCCACCATCCTGATCAGTCAGTAGCCACCAACATTGAGGCAAGAACCTACACCAGCAAAAAGACTATAACTCACTGAAGGCTCAGATGATCATTATAATTTCTCAGCAATAAAGTAATTTTTTTCTTTCTTGAGACAGTCTCACTCTGTTGCCCCTGCTGGGGTGCAGTGGTACAATCATAGCTCACTGCTAAAACTCCTGGACTCAATCCAGGAGTTGGAGGTTGCTGTGAGCTAGGCTGACGCCACAGCACTCTAGCCTAGGCAACAGCGTGAGACTCTGTCTCAAAAAAAAAAAAAAAAAAGATTTGCTGGGCTCAAGCAATTCTTCCCCTTTTGACTCCAGTAACTAGAGCTGGCACTGTGCCCACAATAAAGTTTCTTTAATTAAGGTATGTGTGTTGTTTTTTTAGACACAATTCTATTGCACACTTAATAGACTATAGTATAAATATACAGTGTAGTACAAATATAACTTTTGTATGTGCTGGTAAAATAGACAATTTGTGTTTCTCACTTTATTGTATAATATTTGCTTCATTCCACTGGTCTGGAACTGAACTGCAATATCTTTGAGATATGCCTGTGTCTATTTCACAGAGCTATTGCAAGGTAAATGGCTCAGAACAATGCCTGGTGATATTTGGCTGTGTGCAGGTCAGCAACTGTGACCGCTGCTGCTGTTACGGATGCCATCATCATGGTCATGATCATTATCATCACACTTAGACTCAGCATTTTCTGGGACAACATTGTGTAGCTTTTTGGTTAAATTGGCCAGAAGCTAGTGATGACTAGACTCAAGTTTCTATCTTTGCTTGGCCATTACCATTCCCCTGGTTTTGGCAATATACTTTATCTGTCTGAGCCTCAGTTTCTTCCTCTATGCAACAGTGGCGATTGCAGTACATATTTCATGTGGATACTGTGAGAAAGTCCAAAAGTAGCATTTTATGAGCAAGGCCCACAGGAATAGCAATATAACACTTTGCTTAGGATGTAAAAAAGATTTACATGCCTGGGTGTGGTGGCTCATGCCCATAGTTCCAGCGCTTTGGGAGGCAAAGAGAGGAGAATCATTTGAGACCATCCTGGGAAATATAGTGAGACCCTGTCTCTAGAAAAAATTAAAAAAATTAGCTGAGTGTGGTGGCATTCTCCTGTAGTCCTAGCTACTGCAGAGGTTGAAGCAGTAGGAGTCCTTGAGCCCAGGAGTTTGAGGCTGCAGTGAGCTATGATTGCACTACTGTACTCCAGCCTGGATGACAGTAAGTCCTCGTCTCTTAAAACACACACTAAAAAGGACTTAAATCAGTGAAGACACCTCATCTTTCCAAATAAAAGATATTTTAAAGTATCATTTCTTTTCTAAATTAATGCTTGTTTTTCACCTTTTACAAAATGCAGTTCATTTAAATCACAGTCCCAGGATTGTGGTTGCATTGCATAAATACAGTCATGTATTGCTTAGCAATGGGGATATGTTGTGAGAGATGCTTTGTTAGGCAGTTTCATCGTTGTATGAACATCATGGAGTGTACTTATGTAAAACTAGATGATATAGCCTACTACATACCTAGGATATATGGTATAACCTATTGCTTCTAGACTACAAACATGTTACTGTACTGAATACTCTAGAACACTGTAACACAAGGGTAAATATTTGTCTACCTAAACCTAGAAACGCCAAAATGTTGTTATGTGATACATGATTATGTTAGTCTTTGACTTACTATTAGGAGTGAAAATCCCATGGCAGGTAGCAGATTTGTTAAGCACCTGGATTCCAGAGCTGTACCAGCAGTGTCTTCTCAGGAAGTGACATTTGAATTGAGGTTCAAAGCTTGACTGAAGGATTAAGGGAGAAGAGCAAGCAGCATTCCAGGTAGAAGGGCCAGCATGTGCCAAGGCCTTGAGGTGGTGAGACGCGTGATCCTGACAAAGATGAAAGGAGGACAGATTCACCTTGTGTACTGCGCTGTCATAGAGCCTGTTGCCAGGCACATAGTAGAAGTGAGCGAACATTTGCTTCAAGATGATGGATGATTCAGGATCTGACAGACAAGACTTCTGTGGATCCTGATGCCTGTGCCACTAGCTTCTCTACAGAGTCCTCATGTCTTTTACCATTGCATATGTGTTCAGCTGCACATGACAGATCGTCTCATACGATCTTCACCCTGAGGGATAGTATTATCTCACATACTAAGAAGCTCATTGGTGAGGCTGGCTCCCGGGTTGGTGGGTGCCAACCCAGATGTCTGTTTCTTTGCTTCCCTGGTCCAGGTGTCTAGGCAGGTTCCCTCACTGAAGTCCCAGGATGCTGCATGACAACAGAAGTGGCAGAAACCCTCATTCAGCCGTTACTGGAATAAAGGCTTTATCTCTCCTCAGAGTGGCTGGTTTAAGTCACCTGTCAGCCTCAGTCTCCTGGTGATCAAGGATGCCATTTGCAAGATGAAGCAGACCAAGGCTTTTCCACCTGCCATGGGGGATGTCGTCACCTGGGGAATGATTAAAATATGATGTACAGGCTCACACTCAGATTTTGTTTCAGTTGGTCTGCAGTTGCAACGAGGCATTCCCAGGTGTTGCTGATTCAGAGGTTAAGGCCCTGTGACTTGTATTAATTATCAAATCCCTTCAGAAAAGATGTCTGAACAGTGTTGAGATTCTGTAAGAAGGAGTTCAAAGGGAATTGATGCTGTCAACACAGGCAGCACTACTATCAACTGTCTTTGGGGCCCAATGATGGCTTTTTCACAGTTGGTTTCCAGGTTGTAGTTGAGGCTTTTGTTTACTTAGATGAAAATAGCTTCATTTCAAGGTCTTCCCCATTCTGAAGTGCCAGACTAGATTGAGAGGTTTCTTTCTTCCAACCAAACACCCTGTGTCCTCTTTTGTTCTCCATGCACAGGTTGTTCTTTGTCTAAACCAGAGCCGATCTACCAGTTGGAGCCCAACCAGGACTTCTGGGCGGTGGAGGAAGATCTCTTCCAAAACTCCTGTCCAGGTAGGAGCCAGCAGTTGGGAAGGTTGGGGTGATGCCAGATGGAAAGGTGAACACTGCCTCTGAATTTTGTGGGAATCTTCTTGTTGTGGCCTCTCTGGGGGTCTAGGGTCCATGGAGCCATTTAACCTGTGGTCTCCGTGCCTTCCACCCTGCTCAGCCCCCTCACACTCTCCCCTTAACCTGTGGTCTCTGTGCCCTCCACCCTGTTAAGCCCCCTCACACTCCTCTTCACTGCTCGTGGGGAGGTGAGGAGTACATTGCATACGTTCAAGCTCTTGGCCCTAACTGCTTGGGCTTTAAAACTAGCTTTGACATGAAACAGCCATGTGATCCCAGGGAAGCTGCATGATCTTGTGCCTTTGCAGTAAGTTTGGCTACATTAAATCTAGCTGCTCTAACAGGTATACTCCAAGATGTTGGTGGCTCACAATATGAAAACAATTTTTCTCACACCAGGGGCCTGTGGATCATTGAGGAGCTCTGTACCACACAGTTATTCACAGAGCGAGGTGCCTTCTGTCATCAGCGTGAAGTGTTAAGGCTTCCTTGGCATCCTCCAGCTGGTAGCAGGGAAATGAGAAGAGAAGGGAAGGTGGTACACCCACTTCCGCACACATTACTTCCCCTCACATTCCAGTGACAAGACTTTTGGTCACACTTAGGTGCATGGGACTGGAAATGAGGGTGCCCAAGAAGAAGACCAAATGGTGAACATGTGAGTAGATGGCGAACATCTACTGAGTCCACTACACTCAGTCTTTTCCTAAAGAATTGTAGCAATAATAGTTTATGTATCATTTGGTGGTTTGAAGATGCAATAGATTATACATGAAACTGTTCTTAACCCATTGTGAATGGCTCAGTAAAAGTGATCTATTAGCATTGTTCATGCCATGTTATTAGCTGTAATGATGATGATGTATCTGGTATTTCCTCTGAACTGTGAGGAACAAGGCCTAAGTACACTTCACCCTGTTCAACATGGGTTTCTATTGCACAGGTTTACTTACAAGTGTATTTTTTTCAATAAATATATTGGAAAATTTTTGGAGATTTACAACAATTTGAAAAACTTGTGGACCTGTGTAGCCTAGAAATACTGAAAAATTAAGAAAAAGGTATGTCCTTAATCTATAGACTACATGTAGATACTAGTTTATTTTATCATTTACTACCATAAAATATAAGAAAAGTATTATAAAAAGTTAAAATTTAGCAAAACTTAGGTACACAAATACAATTTGTACATGAGTATTTTTGCAGTTGAGAGAAATGCAAACATAAAGATGCTGTGTTAGATCACAGCTGCGTAAAATTACCTATAGTACATATTGTATTACTGTAATAATTAGCATTGAACTTAGGGTGCAGCACAAACTTTTCCGATTGTACTGTGCTTGAGAGTCTGGCTCTTTGGATTCTCTTTCCTTATTGTCCCTAGACTTTACTGTTCTTTTCTTATTCTGATCTTTACTTTAATGTTGGCTTTATTAGGCATCTCACAGCCCATCATTATTACTTTGAAATACTCTCTAAGGTTAATTCACATGTTCTTACATCTTAAATTGGTGGACTTTCAAGTTTGTTGCCAGATGTGTATTCTTTGACTAAGCTATAATAAAAAATAGCTATTATGTATTGGTTTTTTTACTTGGTGCTTGGCTCCATGCTGAACATGCATGTAAAGTGTTTCGCTTAATCTTCACTATAGTCTTATAAGACAGGCAGTATGTTTAGACTTGTTTTTTGGAGATTAAATGGAGGCTTATGGCATCTGAGTGGCTTGCTAAGTGCCACAGAAAGAGCTAATATTGAATTCTGCTGGGACTACAATTTTTGTTGTCTTAAACCATTGTACTCAAGTGGCATCTAACTTTTTATTAGTGGACCTCAGGTGTACAGACTTTGATTAATTGTAAACCTTGGTTCATGATGCACTCTCATCATTGAATCATGAATGGCTCTGATTAATATATTTATTAAATTATTTTCTCATTTCTTAACACCATCATCCAACCCAAGAAGAGAACGTTACCCATACCCTACTGTCTTAGTTGGGTTTGGTTGCTATAGCAACAGTACTATAACCCAGATGACTTAACAACAAATGTTTATTTCTTACAGTTGTGGAGACTGGGAAGTCTAAGATAAAGGTACTAGCAGATCTGGTGTCTATTGAGGTCTGCTGCTTGTTTGTAAATGGCTATTTTGTGGTTGTATCCTAACATGAATATCACTGATATGGCCTGTTGGGATTATATTTGAATTTATATATATAAATTTTTTTTTTTTTTTTTTTTTTTTTTTGAGACAGAGTTGCTTTGTTGCCCAAGCTAGTGTGAGTACTGTGGCGTCAGCCTAGCTCACAGCAACCTCAAACTCCTGGGCTCAAGCAATCCTACTGCTTCTGCCTCCCGAATAGCTGGGACTAGAGGCATGCACCACCATGCCTGGCTAATTTTTTCTATGTAAGTTGGCCAATTAATTTCTTTCTATTTTTAGTAGAGACGGGGGTCTCACTCTTGCTCAGGCTGGTTTTGAACTCCTGACCTCGAGCAATCCGTCCGCCTCGGCCTCCCAGAGTGCTAGGATTATAGGCGTGAGCCACAGAGCCCGGCCTGAATTTATATATTGATTTGTGTAGAGTTGATGATTTAATATTATTAAGTCTATATAGATGTTCTTGTAGTTTAAAGTTTTACAATTTTCCCCATCAAACTGGATCTTTTCCCAGTCTTTCTCAGGTTGCTGTTTCTTGAGGTTGTACTGAATTTATAGATTGGTTTTGGGAGAATTGATGAGTTTATATTATTAATTTCTTCATTCATATACATCTTTATTGTCTTTAAATTTTATAGTTTTCTTCCTTAAGATCTGATTTGTATTGTTAGCCACTTCACTTATCTGTTCCTTTGACACAGTGGACTCAACATGTCTATTCAGATCCTGTTCACCTTGTGTCTTAGGAACCCTGTCTTGGGAGTAACTGTGGCCATCGCCAGCCGTCCCCAAGGCAGAATCTTGGGCATCACCTTCCTCTCTGTCCTCACATGTCTCTGTATCCTCACCAACCACCCGTCATGGGGCTGCATCCTCTTGCTGCAGGTCCCTGGATTCTCAGGAGATGCTGCCGTTTTATGTCTATTTCCTAAGGCTGAAGGGTCCTTTCCATCTTCTCTATATGGCAACTCCACCTCTCCCTTAGGACTCAGCTCATGAGGCACCACCTCTGGGAAGCCTCCCTGGCCTCTTCATGTCTCCCATCTAGGTTGCATTGGGTCCCCCTTCCCAGCCTCTGTAGCACCTTGATATGTTCTTGCTTTGGGTAAATTCACCACACATGGCATTATCTTTACTCTGTCCACCCAGCCCAGTCTTGACTGTGAGCAGGGCTCTCTATTCCAGACACTCTGCCCCTACTCCCAGCCTCTTCCTCTGAGTTCAAGCACCAAAGAGAAAGAAATTGCAAGCTTGGATTTCAAATCATAGCTATTTTCGAATCATCACTATTTTCATCTTCCTGTTCTCACTGAAATGGGGATTTTGTTTTTTCCATGTGGCCATGCCTAATAAGCCCTTTTGACTATTGTAATCCCTTCAGGTGACAGCATACAACCCAAAACAACAGAGCCTACCCTTCCTCACCTGGCCTTGTCTGAGGAAGTCTCACTCGAGGAGTAACTGACACAGGGATCCTCAGGGGACTCCCAACTGGAGCAAGCCAAGGATCAGGATGGGCCATCAGAGATGCAGGAAGGCCACTGGAGACCAGGGATGGACCCGCAGAAGGAAATGCTGCCTTGGAAAAATGAGCCCTGAACATGATGGTTTGGGGACAGATGATGGTTTGTGTTCAATGGTTGTACAGGAACAAGTCTCTCCAGAAGATGGTCTCTATGAATGTGACTCACTTGGAACAGTTATAGATCCCTTGATTCATAAAGGAAAAAATTCCTATGAAAGCAAGGAATGTGGGAACGTATTTAAAAAAAACTGCCTCCTTGTTCAACATGTGCAGATTCACAATCAAGTGAAGCCCTATGAATGCACAGAGTGTGGGAAAGCCTTTAGCAAGAGCACACATCTCCTTCAGCACCACATCATCCACACAAGGGAGAAGCCTTACAAGTGCATAGAGTGTGGGAAGGCCTGTAACCGCAGGTCACACCTCACACGGCACCAGCAGATTCACATGGAGAGAAGCCTTATAAATGCAGTGATTGTGAAAAGGCCTTCACCCACCGTCCCACTTTTGTCTTGCATAACAGGAGCCACACTGGAGAAAAACCTTTTCTGTGTAAAGAGTGTGACAAAGCCTTTTGAGATAGGCCAGGTTTCATTCGACACTATCATCCATACAGGAGAGAAGCCCTATGAGTACATTGAGTGTAGGAAAGCCTTCAACCGCTGGTCATACCTCACGTGGCACCAGCAGATTCACACTGGAATAAGACCCTTTCAGTGCAATGAGTGTGGGAAAGCCTTTTGTGAGAGTGCAGAGCTCATTCAACACTACATCATCCACACTGGGGAGAAGCCCTATAAGTGCATGGAGTGTGCAAAGGCCTTCAACTACAGATCATACCTCAAGCAGCACCAGCGGATTCACACTGGAGAGAAGCCTTATGTGTGCAGTGAATGTGGAAAGGCCTTCACCCACTACTCCACTTGTTTTGCATAAAAGGACTCACACTGGAGAAAAACCCTATGAATGCAAAGAACGTGGAAAAGGCTTTAGCGATAGGGCAGACCTCATTCGACACTACAGCATCCACATGGGAGAGAAGCCCTATGAGTGCATGGAGTCTGGGAAGGCCTTCAACCGCAGCTCAAACCTCACAAGGCACCAGCAGACTCACACTGGAGAGAAGGCATATGAATGCATGCAGTGTGGGAAGGCCTTTTGCCGGACTGCAAACCTCATTCGACATTCCATTATTCATACTGGAGAGAAACCCTATGAGTGCAGTTAAATGTGGAAAGGCCTTTAATCGCAGCTCATCGCTCACTCAGCATCAAGGAATTCATACTAGGAGAAACCCTACCATTGTGACAGGTGTGAGAAAACCTTTTACACCTGTGTAGACTTCAGTTAAAATCCAAGAACTCATATTAGGGAAAGATTTTTTGAATGTGACCACTGAAGAAAATCTGTGGTGAGAGGAAGCATCTGGCCATTCATGCCAAAGAGAAACTCCATAAGCACTATTTCTATGGAAAAACGTGTTGTAGATCCTCCCTCATTTGCCATCTAAAGAATCATGTTAGAAATTGACCCAACCTAGAGTTTTATTGTATGTCTGAGAATTCATCCATGAGAGAGATCCACTAGTTATTGTGCACATAGGAAAACATTTAGCCACATCTTTCTTCTTAATTTATAGTGAAATGTTATCTCAGGTATATTTTTTAAAAAGGAGGAGGAGACATAAAGAAATGGGAGCATAGCTTCTTTCAGACTTCCCTGACATGCTTATTGCAATTTGTCATTTCTTCCTTATTTGGGGCAAGGGACATACTGTTTCAGAAACAAAAGGCCCTCTTTTCCTTTATTTTTCCCTGTGTATACATTTACTGTTGTCCAATATCAGTATAATTAGACAAATGAACTTATGCTTGAAAACATTTTGTGGAAGCCTACTTTTTCCCATAACATTGTCTCTACTCTTGGGGAACAGGAGCATAAGACTTTATGAGCAACATGGAGGCTTAAGTTGTGAAATAATTTTATATTTAAGGAGATAGGATGTACATATGAATGGGTACTTTTTACTACACACTTAAGACTCTTTGATTTTCTTAAAAGAACAAACCATTTCTTCATGTTTCTTTTTTTTTTTTTTTGAGACAGAGTCTCACTTTGTTGCCCAGCTAGAGTGAGTGCCATGGCATCAGCCTAGCTCACAGCAACCTCAAACTCCTGGGCTGAAGCAATCCTGCTGCCTCAGCCTCCTGAGTAGCTGGGACTAGAGGCATGCACCACCATGCCTGGCTAATTTTTTCTATATATATTAGTTGGCCAATTAATTTCTTTCTGTTTATGGTAGAGACGGGGTCTCGCTCTTGCTCAGGCAGGTTTCAAACTCCTGACCTGGAGCAATCCACCCACCTCAGCCTCCCAGAGTGCTAGGATTACAGGCCTGAGCCACTGCACCTGGCCTCTTCATGTTTCTTTAACAACCCAATACATACATTCTTTATTGATCTCTAGTTACTTGTTTATTTCTTTTTCATTTTTGTATGGGATGGAGATGATAGTGTAACTGTACATGATATAACCCAGGGGAGCTCTAGTTCTTCTCTCCCATTTCTCAACTTCTGTACCTCTCCTTAGGGAGAGTTCTCCAAGTCCACCACAACAATTTTCTAGATGTCAAATTAGAGCCAAAACAAAACACATAGCTAAATTAAGATTTTATGATAAACTTCAACAGACACATAGAGGGAATCTCATATTTCATCTTTTAAAAGATTGTGAGAAGATTTAACTGTTACTAGAATTTTAACAGGTGAACCTGTATGTGTATAGGTAGGCATGTGTGAGTTTCACAATTGTTACCATAGACTTAGTCCCAATTATAATGACTAATGCATTTAGTCTAAGTATTCTGGAATTCCTCCTTTGGTAGTCTTTTTGAGCCTAGTTTTTTAGCTACATGTATAGTGTTATCATACATTAAAAATTATACAGAAATATATAAAAATAATTATGTGTTTGGCAAATAGCTTCTCTCAGTTTTTGGCTTGCCTTTTTATTTTCTTAGCAGTGTCTTCTGAAGATTAGATGTTTTTAATTTTGATGTAAACCAAAATATTTTGTCTTTCATGTGTTCCTTGGTGACCTATCGAAGACTTTGCTTTCCCCAAAATTGCAAAGCTTTGACTTATGTTTTCTTCTAGGAATTTTATATTTCTAGTAGTCTAAGACCCATTTTAAGTTCATGTTTATATATGGTCTGAGGTAAGGGTTTCATATTAAAATTAAACATACTTTTATTTAATTTTATTTATTTATTTTGAGACAGTCTCACTGTGTTGCCCTGGTTAGAGTGCCGTGGTGTCAGCCTCGCTCATGGCAACCTCACACTCCTGGGCTCAAGCGATCCTTCTGCCTCAGCCTCCCAAGTAGCTTGGGCTACAGGCATGCACCACAATGACCCCCCCCAAAAATTTTTTTTCTATGTATTTTTAGTTGGCCAGTTAATTTGTTTCTATTTATACTAGAGACGGAGTCTTGCTCTTGCTCAGGCTGATTTAGAACTCCTGACCTTGAGCTATCCACCCGCTTCAGCCTCCCAGAGTGCTAGGATTACGGGCGTGAGCCACTATGCCTGGCCTTATTTTTTCTATATATTTTTAGTTGACCAATTAATTTCTTTCTATTTTTAGTAGAGACGGGTCTCACTCTTGCTTAGGCTGGTTTCGAACTCCTGACCTTGAGTGATCCACACACCTCAGCCTCCCAGAGTGCTAGGATTATAGGTGTGAGCCACCACACCCAGCCATACTTATGTGTTATAACCAAACAAGTCACTTTGAGAACATATACCTTAGGAATGAGGGCTTTCTTATACCAAAATACATGTACACAAGGATTTATAGCAATTTTATAATAACCAAGAACTGTAAATAATTTAAATGACAGTCATCTATAAGATATTTAAACAGTGAAACGGTCATTAAGTGGAAGAAAACAGTAATTAAACTGCAACTGCTGCTTTCATGCTACAAGGTGGATGATTTTCCCAGACTAAATGCTTGAATTGAGGCCTGCACAAGCCCCAACACGTTAGGGGTTGCTGTCTGCCTCATAGACCAAAGTTGTCTTCCTTTGAAAAAGCCTTCTAGGTAGTTGGCTTTGGCAGTTTCCAGGAATAGAAGGTCAGGGATTGAAGCCTCATGTTTCTGAAGTTTCAGTTGAGGTGGAGAGAGTTTGATTGTATCCAGAAAATCCACAGTGGGTGTAGTTACCTCCAGAACTCGCTACTGTTAACTCAGCCTAGGTTTCATGGCAGTCATGGAAGTGGATTCATTAAAAATAATTTTAAAAAAAATACAGCCCCCCCCAAAAGAAACTAAAAAACAAACTTCAGTGTCAGTGAAGTGTTGGACACCAAGCAGTAAATACTGGATAACTCCACTGATAAGTTCATTACCAGACATATCACATACAAGGTGATAAATGACATTTGTGAGTATTAACTGAGGGAAGGCAAATTTGTGCCTCAGAAACTATTGGGGATGTCTTTACTTCATGGGAAACGTTTACGTGGGAAACAAGCGTACATAGTTTTCTTTTCTTTTCTTTTTTTTTTTTTGAGACAGAGTCTCACTTTGTTGCCCAGGCTAGAGTGAGTGCCCTGGCGTTAGCCTAGCTCACAGCAACCTCAAACTCCTGGGCTCAAGCAATCCTGCTGCCTCAGCCTCCCAAGTAGCTGGGACTACAGGCATGTGCCACCATGCCCGGCTAATTTTTTTCTCTATATATTAGTTGGCCAATTAATTTCTTTCTATTTATAGTAGAGATGGGGTCTCACTCTTGCTCAGGCTGGTCTCGAACTCCTGAGCTCAAACGATCCGCCCACCTCGGCCTCCCAGAGAGCTAGGATTACAGGCTTGAGCCACCACGCCCGGCCGCGTACATAGTTTTCAAGCCATCTACCCACGACCGAGATACATTCATTGTTCAATTTAAGACATAGCCACACTAGGTTAAAAATTTTTCCTTGGAGCCACTGTATTCTATCATGAAAATAGAATAATAATAATAATAAAAAGCTACCCTTCCTAATGAAAATTTTGTCGTTTTTTGTTTTCTATGTTTTGAGTTATATGCAACTTGAAAAATAGTTCACGGGCTCTGCTCGTGTGAGTTACACATGCTTCACGAGGCCCCGGGCTCAAAACTAGCGTGAGTTAAATACAACTTACATGGCTGTTAATGTGTTAAATCTCAGTCGTTAAAGCTGAGAGGTGAAGCAGCTCTCCCAGGGCATCAGAAGCAAAGGCTTAAAGAGTGAGTCACCTGCTGACGGTTTCTGAGGCGCAGCATTGCTCCAGGCGACCACGGAAATCTGGGTACGTTCTATATATGAGGATATGGAACGGCTCTCCAAGACTGTTCCCCGCATCTTCCTCCCCGCTCCGTGAACCGCACCTCTGGCAGCGCCCATCCTGGCCGGACGCAGGGCGCAAACTACAACACCCAGAAGTCTGTGTCCGGCGCACCAGCGGTCGAAGCTGGGCCAGCGGCCGCCAGAAACTCGGCGCTGCCGGGCGCCAGTGGCGGCAAAGGCGGGACTTCCGGCGTCACGGTCGTTACGTCTTTTTGCTGCGCCCAGGCTGTCCGCACTGGCTGGGAAGGCTGAGAGTCCTACGTGGGTCGGCTTCACACCCAGCTCTTCCGAACCCAGCAAGGAAAGGCAGTCAAAAGGACGGGACCTTCCCCGCGCCTTCGGGACGACCTACGGGCCCTGTCTTGGGCTGGGCGGCCTCGCGCGGAGCTGTCGCCGGGGCTGCGCTCTCGCGGAGGCCTCGCACCCGCCCTCTGTCCTCGTCGCCCCGGAGGTGGCACCTCAGCCTTGCGCGCGTTTCTACAGGGGAGACAGGCTCGAGCGCCGCAGTCAGCGCGAGGTCGTCCAGCCCGGCGGAGCTGTGCGGGTTCGGCTGAGCCCCCAGGGCACTCCCTGTTCGCGGCTCTCACAACCCGGTTCTGCTCATGGCGGCGGCGGCGGCGCTGGTGGGCCGGGTTCAGGTGAGTGGAGCGTCCCTCAAGCCCACAGCGACTCGGTTGGTGTGTCCCGCGACGCTGCGCCTTCTTCACTCCCTTCTCTTGACTGTGGAGGGCCATCCCTCAGGCGGATATGTGGGGAGCTTCCCATTCCCAGTGTCAGCGGGATGAGGTGTGGAAGAGTTTCCAAGGCACAGGAGCCAACTTGTACAAACGCTTGGGAATAACAATCAGTTTCGGAAACCTCAAGTTTCCGTTATGCCTGGTGAGACTGGGGGAGCGGGTGGTCAGGGGTCAGGCCTGGAATGGCAGCCTGAGAAGCTGGGCCTCTCTTCTGAGCGTGGTAGGAGCCATGGAAGGTTTGGTACGGGGAAGGGAGAGGCTCTGACTCAGGTCTTAAAAGACACCCTTTGGCTGCAGAGTGGAGAGATTGGGGGGCAGCAGGGTAGACAGGGAGATCAGGGTGGAGTCTACTGTTCAAGTGAGTTTTGATGGTGGGTGGGCCGGTGTGGTGGCAATGGAGATTAGAGAATGTGTAGGTTTTGTATATGTTTTATAAGTATAGCTGAGCATGTTTTCTGATGACACATAGTGATATCCTGGGACTCTTCACCTGTCTCTGTCTCTGCACTTGAGTTTGGGGGCCCTGAAAGGGCATCACTTCTGGCTCAGCATCCTGAATCCAGGCCAGGAGTCACATGGAGTTATGTGGAGAAGTTCCAACTATGGCAACCAATGGGATGAGGACTGGAAAGGTATATTAGGACGATGGGTGCAACTACTTGGAGGTGAGATTGAGTTGGGAATGCTCAGGAAACCTCAGGTCTTAATTATGTGTGTTGGGAACAGAGCAGGGGTAAGAGTCAGGCAGGAATGGCTGGCTGAGGAGCTGGACCTCTATCCTGAGTGGTGAAAGCCATGGAAGATGTGTCACAGAGGAGAGAGATGATCTGACTCAGATCTTAACAAGCTCCCTCTGGCTCTCAGTATGAGAATAGACTCTGAGCATGAAGGAGGAGCCTACTGTAGTAGTGTTGATGGTGTGGCTGTGGAGGTGAGAGAAGTTGGCAAATTTTTAAAATCTGTTCTTTTATAATTAGTAGGATGATTGGATTTTTTTATGTGAAAGGTGAATGAGAGAAAAAGAAGAGTTATGGATGACCTCCCTCCAAGGGTTTTTATTTTTTAGCTTTAACTGGTACAATGTTGGAAGTGCCATCAACTGAGATGGAGAAGTTAGTGGCAGGGGTAATTTTTAGTTGTTATATCAGGAGTTAAGCTTTGGTCATGTTTAGTTTAAGAAGTCCCAGTGACCCCTTAGTTGAGGCATTAAGGGGACACACAGGTTTTTTAGTTCTGGGGAAGGGTTCTGTTGAAGAAGTTCAAAAGGTAGCAGCAATGTGTGGAGTGGGATGGAGTGTCTTTAAGTTACGGTGGTAATGCTGTTAGGAAGAAAGGTGAAACTGAGGGACTGAGAACTGAGCCTGTAGCTTAGGCACTTGTCGCTGTGGCACATGTCATAAGGGCAGACGAGCACTTCCTGGATGTTGTGTGCAGAGTGGTTCAGGGTCTGGGGGACACCATGGAGTTGCACGGGGTGTGGGCCAGGAGCTTGTCACTGGTGGTTGGGGTCCCAAACGTGAGGAAGGCGTGGTCCAAAGTGTGATGTGCATGTTGGGAGGAGTGTGACCTAATGGCCCTAGTATTGGCAGCTTATGGGAGAAGGCTGACCCAAGTTTGGCTGTGACTGGCAGGGATGGTCTGGATGATACCAGGAGAACTGGTTGGTAGGAGAGTATTTGGGGTCCTTCACACCAGACACGGAGTTTAGACAGCATCTGTCTGCACACTTGTCTGGTTCTGCTCTGGACTAGACACAGTGATCAGAGAGACATGAGGAGAGAACAGGCACTAGTGGCTCCAAGGCCTCGTATCTCCTCTAAGTTGGGAGGCTAGGGACAAGAGGAGCCAGACAGTGGTGGGGAACCTGTGGTCTTCTGGATCCTTGAATGTAGTGTTTTAACTGAATCCAAATTTTACAGAACAAATTAAAGGATTTTTTTTCTGTGAAGTTTGGATTCGGTCGAGGGGTCACACTTGGGGATCTGGAGGGCCACATGTGGCCTTGAGGCTATAGGTTCCCCACCCCTAGAGGGGGTGGGTGTGTCTGTGAATAGACTGGAGGGAAGAGGGCACTGGGGTGAGATGCTGCCTATGGGCTCAACTGTCCCCATAATGGCAGGATTGTGTGACCTTCGAGGATGTGTTCGTGTACTTCTCCCGGGAGGAGTGGGAACTCCTTGAGGAGGCTCAGAGATTCCTATACCGTGATGTGATGCTGGAGAACTTTGCACTTGTGGCCACTCTGGGTAAGTCCCTGTTTTAGTTATCTATTGCTACATGACAGATAACCCTAAAATTTAGTGACTTGAAACAATAAAGATTCATTATCTCTCAGTTTTAGTGCATTATGCATTTGTTGACGGCTTATGTGGGTGCTTTTGGCTCTCATGAGTCAAGCTCTCAGCCAGAATTTGGTCTCATCTGAAGGCCCATCTCAAGAAGAATCCACTTACAGGCTCACTCATGGTTGTTTCCAGATTTAGTATCTTGTGGCTTGTTGGACTGTGAGCATTAATTCCTTGCTGGCTGTTTCCCAGAGTCCTCCCTCACTTCCTTCATCAGTTGGCCTTTTCGTAGTAGATTTCATAACATGGCAGCTGACTTCTCTTTGAGCAAGTGATAGTGTTCAGGATGGAACCTCAGGATTTGTAACCTAATTTGAAAGTGACATTCTATAATTTTTGTCATCTTCTATTCCGTAGAAATGAGTCTCAGTCCAGCCTACAATCCAAGGGAAGGGACTCCCACAAAAGCAAGAGTACCCAGATGTAGAAATCACTGGGGGCCGTCTTAGAGGCTGGCTTCCACATCCCTTTCTACTGCCTCTGGTGCCTTTGATGGGGTGTGGTTCTTCCCCTGTTCTCCAGGAGCAGCTTTTTCTATACAGTCAGATCAGTGACTCTTCTCTCTCCCTTCATAGTTTCCTGGAGTAAGTGCTGTGGGTGTCAGAGCTGGGCTATGTGCAGTGTCCCCTCCATCGCTGAGTACTCCCAACATTTGTTGCCCCAAAGCCTTGCAGGAAAAGATTAGGGGTTTAGGGATTTTTCAATCTGTTAAACAGATTCCACGTAGCTTGGGCACTCACTGGCTAGGTGACTGTCCTGATCTTTGGCACCTCTGTGTTCCAGGTTCTGCCCCTATTCTGTAACTAACATTTCCTAGGGCCTGACTGTGTCAGGAATTGCAAGTACTCACATGGTCACTTGTGGCAATCACAGGACTATTCTGCCAAGTCTTTCTTGGAGGTTCCTTTTTAACATTTTTTCTTTTCTTTTCTGTGGGTGGGTCTGCCTGCACCACTCACTTGCCTTTTGTTTTCTTTACAACATTGATTTTCCAGATCCTATGCAGTTGTCCAGTTGGAGAGGGGCAGAAAGCCTTGGGTGTCTGACAGGGCAGATATTACTCCACCCACAGTTAGTGAGGTCAAGAGAGGGTCTGCTGAATGGGGTCTGTGGGAGGGTGTCATGTTAGGGCTATGTTTAGATCAAACCTTCAGCCTTTTTTGTATTCACAAGTGTTTTTTGCCAAGGTCCGTGGCAATACCTTCTTTCTACTTTTCTTTCCCCATTCTTGGCACTTCGCCCACTTTTCATTTCTCTCCTATCTTCTATTATGTGGATATTTCCCTGTTTCTCTAATCTCCATGTTTTCCTTGTTCTCCTCTGCTCTCTCTGCAATACTTCATGACCCTGGCCTACTTTAACATGTCATGAATTGTGTATATCAAGTAATCCTGGAGAATTAGCTGCTTACTTGGAGTCAGATTTTCCTGGGCATAGACACACCCTTCTGCATAGAGCTCACCTGACACCAGCAGCCAAGGCTCCGCTGAAACACTTTTGCAGAGGAATGAGTTAGAGACCTCACCTCTATGCCCTATCCATTACTCCATCATTGTCATTAGGTCTTTACCCATCATTAGGGTTCCTCCATTCTGTAAACTTTTGGAGGCCTCTGTGACTTTTGGAGGCCTTGAATGCCCCCAGCCCTTCCTTAACTGATCTTAGCTCCCTTGTCCTGCCAACAAGACAGTAGACTCTTATTGACATGTCACATGTACATTTGTGATGGGGCTGCTGCTTCCCACCATAGTCAATATGTATTTCATCAGGATTTCTCTGTTTTCCTTTCAGGTTGTTGGTGTGAAGCATATGATGAGGAGGGACCTTCTGAGCAGAGCGTTTCTGTAGAAAGAGTATCACAGGTCAGGACTCCTGAATCAGGTCGATTCATCCAGGAAGCCCACCCATGTGAGATGTGTGACCCACTCTCGAAAGACATTTTGCACCTGGCTGACCACCAGGGATCACACCTTATTCAGAAACTGTATACGTGTGGGCCATGTGGGAGAGGATTCTCATTCAGTGCAAAATTTTACCAGCACCAGAAGCAACATAGTAGAGAAAGTGGCTTCAGAGGAGATAATGAAGGGGCTTCATTTGTGAAAAGCTGTGCAGTCCACATGTTTGGGAGATCCTTTACATGCAGGGAGGAAGAGATGGACTTGTCAGACAGCTCTGGCCTCTTCCAGCACCAGACCACTCATGATTGGGTGAGTCCATATGAAAGGACAGCGTGCATGGAATCTTTCCCACGCTGTTCTAGTCTCAGGCAACATCAGGGAGACTGTGATGGACAGATGGTTTTCAATTGTAGTGATAATGAGAAAGCTTTCCTGAACACCTTTACTCTCCTTGACAAGCAGATAACTCATACTGCGATGAGACCCTTCAGATCCTTACCATGTGGAAATGTGTTCAAGGAGAAATCAGCTCTTATTAATCACAGAAAAATTCACAGTGGAGAAACATCTCATGTGTGTAAGGAGTGTGGAAAGGCCTTTATTCATCCGTCCCACCTAAAAATGCATCAGAAATTTCACACTGGAAAAAGACATTACATGTGTAGTGAATGTGGGAAGTCTTTCAGCCGCAAAGACACACTTGTTCAGCACCAGAGAGTTCACACTGGTGAAAGGTCTTATGACTGCAGTGAATGTGGAAAAGCCTACAGCAGAAGCTCCCACCTTGTTCAGCACCAGAGAATTCACACTGGAGAAAGGCCTTATAAGTGCAGTGAATGTGGGAAAGCCTTTAGCCGTAAAGACACACTTGTTCAACACCAGAGATTTCATACTGGAGAAAGGCCTTATGAATGCAGTGAATGTGGGAAATTCTTTAGTCAAAGCTCCCATCTTATTGAGCACTGGAGAATTCACACTGGGGCTAGGCCTTATGAGTGCATTGAATGTGGGAAATTCTTTAGCCATAACTCCAGCCTCATTAAACACAGGAGAGTCCACACAGGAGCAAGGTCTTATGTGTGCAGTAAATGTGGGAAAGCCTTCAGCTGCAAAGACACACTTGTTCAGCACCAGATAATTCACACTGGGGTAAGACCTTATGAGTGTAGTGAATGTGGGAAGTCCTTTAGCCGTAAAGACACACTTGTGCAGCATCAGAAAATCCACACTGGAGAAAGGCCTTATGAGTGTGGTGAATGTGGAAAATTCTTTAGTCATAGCTCCAACCTTATTGTACACCAGAGAATTCACACTGGAGCAAAGCCTTATGAGTGCAATGAGTGTGGAAAATGCTTTAGCCACAACTCCAGCCTCATTCTACACCAGAGAGTTCACACTGGAGCAAGGCCTTATGTGTGCAGTGAATGTGGTAAAGCTTATATTAGTAGTTCCCATCTTGTTCAGCACAAGAAAGTTCACACCGGAGCAAGACCTTATGAGTGCAGTGAGTGTGGGAAATTCTTTAGCCGCAATTCTAGCCTCATTCTACACCAGAGGGTTCACACTGGAGAAAAGCCTTATGTTTGCAGTAATTGTGGGAAAGCCTATAGCAGAAGCTCCCATCTTGTTCGGCACCAGAAAATTCACACTGGAGAAAGGACTCATGAGTGCAACAGTTTTGGTGACTCTTTAGCTGCATCTCTTAAACTTGTTTAGCACCAGAAAATTCATACTAGAGAAAGTCCTTATGAATGCAGAAAATGTGCTATTTCCTTGTTCAACCTATGTGACTCACACCAGAGAAAACCTCTGTGAGTACCCTTTGTGAAAGAACCAGCAGGTGAACCTGGTACGTGCACACATCCACACTGGGGAGATTCTCCATAAGCACCGTATACATGGGGATGCTTTCATGAGGTGTTTTGCACTTTCTAAACTGCCCAGGGCTTTTGACAGTTATATCACTGCCAGGGCCTATGGTGGAAGCCATCTTATTGCTACCAGCTGTATGTCAATCACTCACATTTTGCTCAGGGAAGGCAAACCTCTGTGCTCACTCTGCTGTTCCCTGCCGGGCATCATGAGTGTTCTGAGCCCATTGAAGGTCCTTATTTTTTTCCCTCGTGATTAGGTTCTAAGTGGACTAGCTCTGTCCAAAAGGATCTGAGCTAAAGTCTGCTAGGGATTTTCTGATAAGGTTTCCCTTCATAGAAAATGTTGACTGTAAAGATGATGGTTGTGATTTACTTGTCCTACTGCCAAATCGCCCAACTTTGGACCTGGCCTGTACAGTGTTGCTCTGGTTACTACAGTGACAAAGGCCTATTGTGGCAGCCTTTACTCTTGGGGGTTCTGTTTACTCTGTAGAGTGGATTGAGAGAAGAATTGGGCTGTGTCAGCATGAAGGGAGGAATACCTTTTGTGGGCACCATCTTTATATGCCTTAGAGGGGACCACAGGATGACAGAGAATGATTCTCAGTCTAGTTCAACCTAATTTGTACCGTTGTCCTAAGCCTGCTAGGAAAGACTGAAGAACATCGTGTGCCTAATTCTGTGGCCTGGATGTCAGGATTTCCTGTGAGCCCAGTGTTTATCGTGAGGGCATGGTTGATGAGAAAATCTCTAGTGTTTGTGTAAATAATAGTTGAGTCCCTTGACTCACATATTCCACAGCATTGTTGAAGGATTGATATCTTCTGGTCCCGTACGGGAGCCAGTCTCTGATATCGAGAATCCCATAGGCAAGTGCCATTCACTGTAAGATATACAGGGCAAGATGAGAATCATGATTGGTACAGAAACACTGAGATTCTGGAGTGGGGATGACTGTGGCAAACAAGATTTTTACATTGTAAATGGACATCTACAAATGTCCATGCAATTATAATGGTGTGGAATGAAGTACAGAAATTTTCAGGACATCTAGACATCTGTATTTCCTGTGGCCAAGGCCACTGTCAGTAAATAATCTAAAGATTTTTGGATTTCTGTACCTCCCTGGGCAGTTGACCTTATGGCCATCACTGCACAGGCAGGAACCCCAGCACTGACAGAAGAGAAATCCAGGATGCGGATTCTCTGACCCAGCCAGCATTCCTAGTGACTGAGGTAGAAATGGACTTCATTGCTCTCCAGGTTTTGCTGACATTGAGGCAGGGCTCACTCTCCTAAAATGTAGAGAGTAGGATATTATACAGCCAAAATAGTTGGCACATCTAACTTTCTAAGAGGAATGGTAGATATGGATGGGGAACATTTAGTTCTTAACAGCTTTATTTTATTTTATTGAGACAGAGTCTTGCTTTGTTGCCTGGGCTAGAGTGCCATGGCATCAGCCCAGCTCACAGCAACCTCAAACTCCTGGGCTCAAGCAATCCTCCTGCCTCAGCTTCCCGAGCAGCTGGGACTATGGGCATGTGCCACCATGCCTGGCTAATTTCTTTCAAATTTTTTTAGTAGAGTTGGGGTCTCACTTTTGCTTAGGCTGGTCTTGAACTCCTGACCTTGAGTGATCCTCCCGCCTTGGCCTCCCAAAGTGCTAGGATTACAGGCATGAGCCACCATGCCCAGCCTTAACAGCTTTATTGAGGTAAGATCGAAACACAATAAACCACAAATATGTAAAGTAAAATGCACTATGTTTCAGCATGTGTATACACCTATGAAACCACCACAATCAATGAACATACCCAACATAACAAAGATTCCTTGCGTCCCTTTATAATCCTTACATCCTAATATTTCCTTTTTTTTTTCCTCAGTTTGCAAACAACAGCAATCATTTTCTAGAATTTTATAAATGAAGTTATACAGTATGTATATTTTAGGGGGTGGGGGCTCTGGCTTTTTTTTTTTTTTTTTACTACACATAACTATTTTGAGATTAATCCATCATCTTTTTGCATGAATCAATAGCTTGTTCATTTGTATTAGTAGCATTCCATTATATACTACAAGTTTTCTTTTTTATTCATTTGGTTGCTAATGGATGTTTGGATTGTTTTCAGTTAAAGCTCCTGTTAATATTTGTGTGCAAGTTATAGCTAAATAATATTCCATTGTATGGATGTACCAGTTTGTTTTTCCATTTACCTATTGGAGGACATAGTAGTTGCTTTCAAGTTTTGGCAATTATGAATAAACCTGCTACATTTGTGTACAGTTTTTTGTGTGGATGTATGTTTTCAGCTCATGCACGTACAAGTCAAAGAGCACAGTCTGCTGGATAATATATTAAGTGTTGTATGTTGAGGCTTGTAAGAAAATGTTAAACTGTCTTCCAAAGTAGCTGTATCATTTTTTTTTTCATTCCACTCAACAATAAATATTTCTGTTGCTTCATGTCCTCATGAGCATTTAGCATTATCAAATGACATTCAAACAGGTGTGCAGTGGTATGCCAATGTTGCTTTAATTTGAAATTCTCTAATGACATGTGCTGAACATCTTTTCATATTCTTTTAACAGTGTCTTTTGTAGAGCTGAAGTTTTAAATTTTAATCACATTCGATTTACTCAGTTTTTCTTTCATGGATTGTGTTTTTTATATATTTTTTATTTTTGAGAAAGAGTCTCACTTTGTTGCCCAGGCTAGAGTGAGTGCCGTGGCATCAGCCTAGCTCATAGCAACCTCAATCTCCTGGGCTCAAGCAATCCTGCCTCAGCTTCCCGAGTAGCTGGGACTACAGGCATGCACCATCATGCCCAGCTATTTTTTTCTATATATATATTAGTTGGCCAATTAATTTATTTCTATTTATAGCAGAGACGGGGCAAGTAGAGCAAGAGACGCTCTTGCTCAGGCTTGTTTCGAACTCCTGACCTTAAGCAATCCACCCGCCTCGGCCTCCCAGAGTGCTAGGATTATAGGGGTGAGCCACCGAGCCCGGCTCATGGATTGTGTTCTTGATATTGTGTCTAAAAAATCAGTACCAACCCAAGGTCACCTACATTATCTCCAATGTTATCTTTTAAACTTTTCTAGTTTTGTGTTTTATATGTAGGTCTGTAATCTATTTTGTGTAAATACTTATGAAACATGTAGGGTCTAGATTATTTTTCAAAACATGAAGCTGTCCAGTTTTTCCAGCACCATTTATTAAAAAGACTGTCCTTTTTCCATTGAATTGCCTTTGCTCCTTTGTCAAAGATCAGTTGACTATATTTGTGTGGATGTATTTCTGGGCTCTCTGTTCCTATTAATACTTTGTTTTCATTTGTTGAGATAATCATGTGTGGGTGTTTGGAATACTTTTTCTTTCTTTTTTTTTTTGTCTTTGTATGCTGTACTAATTTTCAGATGTTCAACCAACCATGCAGTCTTAGAAGAAATTCTACTTTGTTTTGTCTTGATATATAATTATTTGCATGTTATTGAATCAGTTTTTCTGATATTGCATTGATGTATTTTGCTTCTATATTGATGAGATGTAATTGGTTTGTGCTTTTCTTGTGATGTCTCTGGCTTTGGTATCAAAGCAATTCTGATCTCATAGAATAAGTTAAGAAATGTTTCCTTCTCTTATTTTCTGGAAGACTTTATGAAGGATTAGTGATAGTTCTTTAAATGTTTGATAGAATTCTCTAGTGAAGTCATTTGAGCCTGGGATTTTCTTATGAGAAGATTTTCATAAAACGTTTTGGGGAGGATTCCTTCCTTCTCAATATTGTGAAATAATTTCTCTAAGATAGGCACCAGCTCTTTGTAGGTCTGGCAAAATTCGAGTATGAAACCATCTGGTCTGGAACTTTTCTTTTTAGGAAGGTTTTTTATTGCTGCTTCAATTTCAGTACTTGATATTGGTCTGTTCAGGAATTCTATTTCTTCCTGATTGAGCCTAGGGAGGCTGTGTGTTTCTAAGGATTTTTCCATTTCCTCCACATTGTCAAGTTATGTGCATAGAGGTTTTTATAGTATTCATAGATGATATTATGTATTTCTGTAGTATCAGTTGTTATTTCTCCTTTTTCATTCCTAATTGAGCTTATTAGAGTCCTTTTCTGCTTCTCTCTAATCTAGCAAGAGGCATCTCAGTGTTGTTTATTTTTTCAAAGAAACAATTTTTGTTGTATTGATCCTCTGTATAGTTGTTTTGTTATAGATTTCATTTAGTTCTGCTCTGATCTTGGTTATTTCTTTTCTTCTCCTGAGTTTGGGGTTGGGTTACTCATCCTTTTCCAGTTCTTTGAGAGGATTCATTAGATTGTTGATTTGTGATCTTTCTGTCTTTTGGATGTAAGCATTTATGAATATGAATTTTCCTCTCAGGATTGCTTTAGCTGTGTCCCATAGATTTTTTTTTTCTTTTTTTTTGAGACAGAGTCTCGCTTTGTTGCCCAGGCTAGAGTGAGTGCCATGGCATCAGCCTAGCTCACAGCAACCTCAATCTCCTGGGCTCAAGCAATCCTACTGCCTCAGCCTCCCAAGTAGCTGGGACTACAGGTGTGTGCCACCATGCCCGGCTAATTTTTGTGTAAATATTTTGAGTTGGCCAATTAATTTCTTTCTATTTTTAGTAGAGACAGAGTCTTGCTCAGGCTGGTTTCAAACTCCTGACCTTTTCAACAATCCGCCCACAGATTATGGTAACTTGTGTCTCCTTTATAATTTAGTTTAAAGAATGGTGTGATTTCCTTCTTTTCTCCTTAACCCAATAATTGTTGAGCAAAAGGTTGTTTAGTTTCCATGACTTTGTGTAGAGATGAGAGTTTTTGTTGAAGCTAACATCACCCTGATACCAAAGCCAGAAAAGGAGGCAACAACAACAACAAAAATTACAAACCAATATCCCTTATGAATATAGATGCAAAAATTCTCAAAATCCTAGCAAACTGAATTTAGGTGCTTATCAAAAAATAATCCATCATGACCAAGTGGGCTTCATCCCAGTGATGCAGGGATGGTTCAACATACACAAATGTATAAATGTAATTCAACACATCAGTAGAAGTAAAAATATAGACCATATGATCCTCTCAATAGATTCAGAAAAAGCATTTGACAAAATTCAACACCCTTTTATAAGAACACTTAACAAAATAGGCATAGATGAGTCTTACCTAAAAATGATAAAGGCTATATATGACAAATCCACAGCCAATGTCACACTGAATGGGGAAGAATTGAAAGCATTCCTGCTTAGAACTGGAACCGGACAAGGTTGCCCTCTATCACTACTTCTATTTAACATAGTGCTGGAAGTCCTAGCCACATCAATTAGACAAAAGAAGAAAATCAAGTACATCCAAATGGTGACAGAAGTGGTCAAACTATTGCTCTTTGCTGATGATATGATCTTATATCTAGAAAACCTGAACATAATGCCATGAAACTACTAGAATTGATGAATTCAGCAAAGTCTCAGGTTACAAAATCCATGTACAGAAATCAGTAGCATTTCATATACCAGCAACAGTCAAACTGAAAACCAAATCAAAGGCTCAATACCCTTCATAATAACAACAAAGAAAATAAAATACCTAGGAATATATTTAACCAAAGAGATGAAAGACTTCTATAGGGAGAACTACGAAACACTGAGAAAGGAAATAGCAGAGAACATAAGCAGGTGGAAAACCATACCATGCTCATGGGTTGGCAGAATCAACATTGTTAAAATGTCTGTACTACCTGAAGTGATCTACAGATTCAATGCAATTCCTATTGAAATACCAACATCATTTTTTGCAGCTCTAGAAAAAATAATTCTATGCTTTGTATGGAACCAGAGAAAACCCTATATAGCAAAAGCAATCTTAAGCAAAAGGAACAAATTGGGAGGCATCAATTTCCCAGACTTCAAGTTATACTACAAGGCTATAGTAACTAAAATAGCATGGTACTGACACAAGAACAGAGACATAGACATAGACCAATGGAATAGAACTTGAGAACACAGATACAAAATCCTCAGATAGCCATCTGATCTTTGACAAAGCAGACAAAAACATACACTGGGGAAAAGAATTCTTATTCAATAAATGGTGCTGGGAAAATTGGATAGCCACATGTGGAAGACTGAAACAGGATCCACACCTCTAACCTCTCACAAAATCAACTGGTGGATAACAGAGTTAAATGTAAGTCATGAAACCCTAAGAATTCTAGAAGAAAATGTTGGAAAAACACTTATAGACATTGGCCTAGGGAAGGAATTTATGAAGACCCCAAAGGCAATCACAGCAACAACAAAAATAAATGGGACCTGATCAAATTATAAAACCTTCTGCATAGCTAAGAATACTATCATGAGAGCAAACAGAGAATCTACAGAATGGGAGAAAATAGTTGTGTGCTAAACATCCGATAAAGTACTGTTAACTAGAATCTATATAGAACTCAGGAAAATCAGCAAGATAAAATCAAACAACTCCATTAAAAAGTGAGCAAAGGACATGAACAGAAACTTTTCAAAAAAAGGCAGACTAATGGCCAAGAAACATGAAAAAATGCTCAACATCTCTAATGAAAAGGGAAATGCAAATCAAAATCACAATGAGATATCGCTTAACTCCAGTGAGGATGGCTTTTATCAAAATGTTCCCAGACAAAAAATGTTGCCATGGATGCAGAGAGATAGGAACACTCGTACACTGCTAGTGGGACTGCAAAATAGTACAACCTCTGTGGAAAGCAATATGGAGATACCTCAAAGAACTAAAAGTAGAACTACCATTTGATCCAGCAATCCCATTACTGGGCATCTACCCAAAAGAAAAAAAAAATTCTATAAAAAAGACATATGGGCCAGGCGCAGTGGTTCACACCTGTGATCTTAGCAGTCTGGGACGCCGAGGCAGGTGGATTGCTCGAGGTCAGGAGTTAGAAACCAGCTGAGCAAGAGCGAGACCCCGTCTCTACTATAAATAGAAATTAATTGGCCAACTAATGTATATAGAAAAAATTAGCCAGGCATGGTGGTGCAGCTACTCGGGAGGCTGAGGCAGGAGGATTGCTTGAGCTCAGGAGATTGAGGTTGCTGTGAGCTAGGCTGATGCCACGGCACTCACTCTAGCCTGGGCAATAAAGCGAGACTCTGTCTCAAAAAAAAAAAAAAAAAAAAAAGACATCTGTACTACAATGTTTGTAGCAACACAATGTACAATTGCAAAGATGTGGAAACAACCCAAGTGTCATCAATATATGAGTGGATTAATAAAATGTGGTATATGTATACCATGGAGTTCTACTCAGCCACAAAAAACAATGGTTATCTAGCACCACTTGTACTATCTTGGATAGAGTTGGAGCCCATTCTACTAAGTGAAGTATCACACGAATGTAAGAAAAAAAACACGTGTACTCACCATTAAATTGGTATTAACTGATCAACACGTAAATGTGCACATTTAGTTGTAACATTCATCAGGTGTCGCTCAGGTGGGGTGAAGGGGATGGGTATATTCACACCTAATGGCTGCAGTGTGCACTGTCTAAGTGATGGACATGCTTGAAGCTCTGTCTCGGGGGTGGGGGGGAAGGCAATATATGTAACCTAAACATTTGTACCCCATGATGTGCTGAAATAAAGAAGATTTTCAACAAAAATTACCTAGTATAGTTCTATATAGATTTTCTACTTTTTTTTTTTTTTTTTTGAGACAGAGTCTCACTTTGTTGCCCGGGCTAGAGTGAGTGCCGTGGCGTCAGACTAGCTCACAGCACCCTCTAACTTCTGGGCTCAAGCAATCCTCCTGCGTCAGCCTCCTAAGTAGCTGGGACTACAAGCATGCACCACCATGCCCAGCTAATTTTTTCTATATATATTAGTTGGCCAATTTCTTTTTTTTAATTTATTTATAGTAGAGACGGGGTCTCGCTCTTGCTCAGGCTGGTTTCAAACTCCTGACCTCAAGCAATCTGCCCGCCTCGGCCTCCCAGAGTGCTAGGATTACAGGCATGAGCCACCTCACCTGGCTGATTTTCTACTCTTTAAGTCAGTTTAGACTGGGGTCTAAAGGTGTTCCCCCTAAGCCAGGTGCGGGGACTAACACCTATAATCCCAGCACTCCGGGAGGCCGAGGCAGGCGGATTGCTGGAGGTCAGGAGTTAGAAACCAGCCTGAGCAAGAGCGAGACCCCGTCTCTACTATAAATAGAAAGAAATAAATTGGCCAACTAATATATATAGAAAAAATTAGCCGGGCATGGTGGTGCATGCCTAGTCCCAGCTACTCGGGAGACTGAGGCAGAAGGATTGCTTGAGCCCAGGAGTTTGAGGTTGCTGTGAGCTAGGCTGACGCCACGGCACTCACTCTAGCCTGGGCAACAAAGTGAAAGTCTGTCTCAAATAAATAAATAAATAAAGATGTTCCCCCTAAATTCATAAGTTGAAACTCAATCACCATCGTAATAATATTAGGAGGTGATTGTTGTGAGGGCAGAGGCTTAATGAATGGGATTAATGCTTTTAAATGTTCAAGGGAGCTGTTTGCCCCATCCCCCATGTGAGGACAGAGAGAAGGGCTATCTTTGAAGCAGACATAAAGCCCTGATAAGACACTATCAGTTATTTCCCCAAAACCACAAAATATTAGATAAAAATTATTACAATTGCATGTAAATTTAAGGCTGTCTTCCATAAAGCTTATGATGTCAAAATTTAGAGATTTGAGGGCTTGAGAGAAGACAAAGTATATATAAATGTGCCTAGTTTTAGACAGTTTTAAGAATATAACTTTTATGTTCTTATTTAAAAATAAGAAGTCAGAGGCCCTACAAATAAACTAAAATATAAGCAATGAACTGGATAAGAAAATCAATTGCCTATCAAGGCTCTGAATGGATGATTAAACCCTTGGTATATGATGAAGGCAAATTAAATATAAATGATTATTACTTGAAATTCAAACTACTAAACTTTGAAGAGCAGGGAAAGAATTCCATAGATGCAATTATGTATACCTCATAGGAGGGTCAAGGACTCAGCAGTTTTAAAACCAATATGGACAGGGACTTTAGCAAATGCTTTACTGGAATATCTTGTAATGCTTCCTTTATGTCTCTAAAGCAGGTCCACAATTACTCCCAGGGGAAAGCTTGCTCATAATACTATTCCAGGCAGCAAGACATGGAGGAACTATGTTGTGGCAATATGTAATGAGAAGATCCAGGAGCATCCATGAGTAGAGAAGTGGAAATATGAATATGTACACTAAAATATCATGATATGGGTAATTAGTAACAATTGAGAGAGAAATACCCAGTAATATGTGCATATCTTTTTTTTTTTTTTTTTTTTTGAGACAGAGTCTCGCTTTGTTGCCCAGGCTAGAGTGAGTACCGTGGCATCAGCCTAGCTCACAGCAAGCTCAAACTCCTGGGCTCAAGCAATCCTTCTGCCTCAGTCTCCCAAGTAGCTGGGACTACAGGCATGCGCCACCATGCCCCACTAATTTTTTTTCTATATATATTAGTTGGCCAATTAATTTCTATTTATAGTAGAGACAGGGTCTCGCTCTTGCTCAGGCTGGTTTCTAACTCCTGACCTTCAGCAATCTGCCTGCCTTGGCCTCCCAGAGTGCTAGGATTACAGGCGTGAGCCACCGTGCCCAGCCAATATGTGCATATCTTAAACACACTTTTTGAGTAACAAGGAAGGAAAAGTGTGAAGTGTAGAACATAATATTACTATGCTACATGTAAAAGAACAAATCTCTTCTTACTAGGGCATGTGAATACAAAAGAAAAGAAAAGCTGCAAGAGACTTATAACAGTGGCTGATGAGTGGTAGAATAGATTACTGTAAGGAATAGGGATGCATTGGTATAAGAATGAATATCAGAGAAGATCTGATCCTTTCAGATACATGAGAACAGGAAGGTTTTCACACTCTTCACACTTTCCTGGCCTAGTTGTGACTTAACAGCTACCAGCTAAATTGAGACCCCTACAATAATTTCAAGAAATGGAATTTTCAAAGCTGGTAAACCACCTAAGAAAATTTGTTTTTTATAATGTGTCTTCTAACCAATTTGTTAAATGGTAATCTATTCATTTCTGTGGGCAAAAATCTAGAAATGGAATACCAGGGTCATATATCCGGTGAATATTATTATTTAATAAATGCTCACTCAGCAAGTTCATCATAATTATAAACTTGCAATTTGACATTTTTGCATTCCATGTACACCAAAATAAATGATAGCAACTTACCCAAGAATTGAAAACATTGCATTTTATAATGTCACTTCTGGGTCAGTCTATCATTTCATGTCCCCATAACTAGTCATAACTAATGATAATCATAACTAATCATAAACATAAACTAAACCATTGAAAGGTTATAAACTAACAATGAATTGAACTTGATACCTAAAGCAAAAAAATTAAAAAATAAATAGTGGAGTTACCGTTTGCCTGCCAAGGAGAGCTGTGGTTGTCAGGTAGTCTCCTCAGACAAAGCCAAAGCTACTATTTTATAAACTTTTGGGAATGTGATGTTCAGGGATTGGGGATCATGTTGAAAGACTGATGGGATTTCAGGTGCATTAGTGTGATCACAACCGTTGACAAATTGACTCATATAAATAGGGTCACCAACACGAGGCACTTGCTGATTGGCTGTTGCCAAGCAGCCTGGGACTGTCACTGATTGCTAATTGGCTCTCTTTGGGACTGGGTCTTACCAGTCCTAAGGAAGAATTTTAGAAGTTTGGTCTAACAATGATTTGCTAAATTTCAGAAAGTTTGTTACTGGAGTGAAGCTGTAGCTGAATAGCTGGATTTCCAAGCATATGTACTCATCACAAATTAACTCTAATTAACAGTGGTTACTCATTCATGACTTTGAATTTAGGCCAGAGAAAAGTCTTTTCCTTACTTGAACGTGAAAAATAAACAGTTTAATTTTCAATCCCTGTTTCTGGTCTCCCAAAGTCAAACTTGCAGGACCAGATGTATTGCCTAAATTTTTATTTGTGAGGATGTGATTTTTAGCTAGTATTGCCACTAAGTGATTTAATTGCCAATTACAGTGTAAGAAAAATAGCTGTAACTGCTGACTTTTTGTAATGTCTTATAAAAAGCTGAATACAGGCTTTCTGACAAGTCAATATAGGATGCAGGAAAAATTATTAAATACAGGATGTGTCCTTGAACTGTTCCTGGGCCTTAATTTATAAAAGTTAGTAACAATACAGGTCAATGCCACTGAAAGAAAAGTTTAATGTTGCTCAACTGTTCCCCTGGAAATGAGAGGCACTGAATACCACACAGGTCACAAGAAATTCTGTCACATGCAGGAACCAGGAATCAGAGAAGAGAGTAATTGGGACTATGTCTTTATAACTAAAGTGGCAGGGAGTAACTAGGTGAGGACATCCCCATGGGCGGGAAGGGAAAATACACTTATTAAGATTTGTGTTTGTGAGGGTTTTATATTAGTTTCATGCATCTAAGTGACTTGCAAGAAAGAGAAGTAAAAAACTTTGGCTGTTAGTTTCACCCGGTGATTAATTAATATGAAATAGACAAATACAGAATCTAAGAAAACACAGAACAGTCCTGTATAGAACACTGCATGCAGCTGGCAACCCAATTTCCAATTTGTCCCATGCACCTACTATGGATCTGAAAGCCAGTACATACATGCTCACTGACTATGTGGTAGAACAGTCAATACTTATCACCACAAAGCTTCCCTACTGATTTTTGTCTTTGTGGCAAGTCTTTCCATTTATCATCTCTACTTATCCCTCCAAGCAGTTAATGAACAATGTTTTCAAATATGAAAAAAGAATTACAGTTTAGAGTCAGAAGAATAGTGTCCAAGGTTCCAGCACAGCCACAGGCTCAGCTTCATTCTCTGACTTCTGACTTCACTGTGTCTCCCTTAACTTTACTGAGATCTTACCGTTTTTTTCCCTACATGTGACAGATAGGTTTAGAGAGCTATGTCAGCCACTCTCAAAAAATAACTACATAATAATTATTAATAGATTTCAGTAATTTCAATTTCACCAGTGTTTTTCACAGATAATGTCTTTTCTTTCTTCTTCTTTTTTTTTTTTTTTTATTAATATGTCCTGGTATTATTTCACAGATAATTTCAGCTCCCTGTGCAGACACTTGTAAAATGCAGGTGAATGCTAAATCACTTCTCAGCAAGAAGACGAAATCATGGAACTCCACACCTTTTCTTGGGGATAGGAAGCCCTCTTTGCAGGTGTGCTTAAGCTATGAAAATGGCAGGCAGTGTTCTCTCAGGAAATGGTATATGATCAGTAATTCTGATTTTGAGGTGCACTTGAGATTCCTAAAATAAATGTAAAATATCTTAGATGTGGAGTAATATTATTTGAATGAAAGTGTTGCTGTCTCGGTAGGGCCACGATCACTGACCATACAGCCAGGAAAGATGTGCCTCTTGAGACCAGAGGCACAGCTTCATCCTTTCAACATACTTCAATACCTTCTGTCATCCTTCCGGCAAGTTCCCCATAGCCCTGTCTATAGTCTGTCTTTCTTCTCCTGGGCCAGAAATATTAAAGCTTATTAAACAAACTCCAAAGCTTAACTGTATGTGAAAAGCCACAAGATAGCTGACAGGTATGAGTAGACATATAGTACTCCTATGATATGGTGTGTCCCTTTGGATGGGTAGCCTCTGAAAACTCGGTGTGCTTCACAGAGTCTGAAATAATGGGTCCCTAACATTTCTCTGAGGATCCTTGGATTGCACTCCAAGAAAACCTGGGTACGTCGCCATGAAGAGCATATCATGCCCATCCTGCCTTTGGCGTCCCGGAACTGCATTTCCCAGCGTCCCTAACGTTGCCACGGGGCCTTTCTCTAGGAGAGATCCAGTCTCTAAGACGGCCGGAAGAAGAGTGGAAACTTCATAACCCAGAAGATCCTGCGGCTCACGGTGGCACGACTAAGCCAACGAAGGGACGTATAAGCGCGTGCGCATCACATGAGGGCGGGACTTCCGGCGTGTGACTGGCGGTGGTCATTTTTGTCGCTCTCTGGGGTTTTCTTCAGCTCAGGCCTACGGAGCTCTGGAACATCACCGAGGTGATAGAGCAGAAAACCGCGAGAAGCAGCTTAGTTCGCACTGCACGGGGGCGGGCGTGAGGCTCAACTGACAGATGAGCTCGGGACCGCCGTGTCCTTGTCGTACCTCTGTCACCGCCGTTCCTGGCCCCTGTCTTCCCAAGCTCGTTGGCAATGAGCTCGACTCAGGTGGGTGCTCCTCCCCTGGCCCTCCCCGGCCCGACCCCACCTCCTAGTGCTGAAGCCCGGACAGAGGGGCGCCTGCTCATGTCACTGCAGGGCAGGCTGCCGTGTCCCGTGGACGGGGAGATCTCTTGCGGGGTCCCCGTTTCAGCCAGTATGATGAGGTGTCGGAGGAAGTTTCCTTCTGGGACTAGTACGTGCAAAGGCCTGTAGGTGCTACTGAATGGATTCCACTGGGAACCCGGGGTGGCAGTTTATGCAGGAAAGAGAGAGTTTGGTGCAGTCTTCTCTGGAATGTCAACCTGAGCACCTGGAGGCCATGGACGGTTGTGAAAGGAAGGCAGATGGAAAGGGTATGCCCAGAGTTAGAAGTTTAAAATCGGGGAAAGAGGATGGGTGAAGGGAGGGAGAGAGACCAGTGAGGAACTCACTGCAATGGACCTTGGGAATATTACAGTAGGATCTGGGTCAAAGCAGTAGCAGTAGAGGGGAGACGTGATGAGATTTTGGATAGACCTGAAAGTCGACAGGATTTCCTGCTGCATAAAATACAGATTTGTGAGCAAAACAAACATCGCAAAGAACGGAACTGGGGCAGTAAGCGTGAGGAGTATGTTTCAGGGAGGTCATGGGTTAGATTTAGGTCATCGTGATTTGCAGGGGTTTCAAGTTGCTGATACCACATGGGTAGGGGGACAAAAAGGTCTGAAGTTTGAGGAACAGCTGGGGTGGAGATGTGTAAGGATACAGCCTAACAATCAGATTGAGTAGGGAAATTTAGAAGTTGTTATCAGATGTGCTCTGCAGTGAGGGAGGAGAAGCCTGAGAGTAGGGGGCCTTACCATGGGTGAATCCACAAAAGTGATACTCTCTCCAGAAAGGTACAGAACTGGCATAGGAGGGATACTAGCCGTGTCTCAAAAAGAGAGAGGACTGGATGGGGTAAGGAGCTAGCATAGGGTGGAGACAGAGGTGTAAGGTGGTTTAGGTTCTGCACCTGCAGGCTGGGCTCACTCTCAGGGCTACTCCCTGTGGAACAAGAGAAAGATCATCCAAGCAACTGGAGAGGCTGGGTTCCAGACCAGGGCATTGCTTCCCCTCTTCCTCTACATGTCAGAGTGAGAGTGGGTGATTTACTGCTCCAGTCAAGGTTTCTCAGCAAGCTTCCTTCAGAGAATTATATATCAGGCAGGTCTGGTTGCAGAACATACCAGTAGCTGACATTCTTGCTCGGCCCCTCTGTACAACTCATTAACTTAAAAATGTGTGTAACACTTACTGATTTATTTTTTTGTTTTTTATTTTTTTGAGACAGAGTCTCGCATTGTTGCCCAGGCTAGAGTGAGTGCCGTGGCGTCAGCCTAGCTCACAGCAACCTCAGTCTCCTGGGCTCAAGCAATCCTCCTGCCTCAGCCTCCAGAGTAGCTGGGACTACAGGCATGCGCCACCATGCCCAGCTAATTTTTTCTATGTATATTAGTTGGCCAATTAATTTCTTTCTATTTATAGTAGAGACGGGGTCTCGCTCTTGCTCAGGCTGGTTTCGAACTCCTGACCTTGAGCAATCGCCTGCCTTGGCCTCCCAGAGTACTAGGATTACAGGCGTGAGCCACCGTGCCCGGCCACACTTACTGATTTAAACACTAGCCAATATTCCTCTAAATATGTATGCATAGGTAAAGCAATTAGAAGTAAAGTTATTCATTAAGTTAAATTTCTGCAAACACCTCACTATTGGTTTGATGTTAACTTACCTCTAAATTGCTGTCTACTTACTAGGGAAAATTTTAATATCACATCCTCTAAAATCTTAAAAGCTAAAAATACACACCCAAATTTTCAAAACCCTACTATATTGTACTGAAAACAAATAGGAAATGGGCCTGAGGTTCTGGGCATCCAGTGGGAGGGTGGCAAGATATAGGAAAGATTTGAAGCAGAAAAAGACAGTGATATGACTCTGATATAAGAGACTTTCTCTGGCTTCAGAGTGGAGGATAGGCTCTGAAGGTGAAGGTAAAGGAAGGGAGAACTGAGAGGATGTTCTTGCATTAGTCCAGGTGGTTGTTGGACCTGGCTGGATAAGAGTGGTGGCTGTGGAGGGGAGAGGGGTTGTTATCTTTAGGATGTATTTTGAACTACAGCTGCCCACATCTTATGACATAGAAAATAATGGAGCTGGGGAGGTGGTATGGAAGTGGAATTCAGGGTGGCCCCATGGTTTTTGGTCTTGAATGGAAGGATAGATTCTCCCTCAGCTAAGACGTGGAAAGTCAGTAGTATGAGGAATATTCAGAGAATATGAGGACTCAGTTTTTGTCCATGTCATTAATGTTCCAGAGACTCCTAGTGGAGGAGCTCAGTTTGAAAACATCTACAACATGGTGGGTGTTGTGTGGACTGAAACCAAGCTGTGGATCAAATTTAGGAAGTGGCATTTCTAGGTCACTGTGACAGTGCTGTTTGGGGATAAGGAATGAAGTGAAGAGGCAGAGAACTAAGTCTCTATTAGGCACATGGATGGTAGTGGAGGAGTCACAAGACAGATGAGGGAACAGAGTGTTTGTGAGGATGAGTATGTATGAGAGGGTAGGGTAGAGGAGTAAGAAAGGCTTCTGAGCAGAGAGTAGACATGATTGGGATGCTGAGGGGACAAATGAGATCAGTTAGGAAAGTTGATACACCTCGTTCGGGATGTGGTGAGAGTGGAGGTGAAAGTATAGAGGTTAGTCACCTGGGCTTTGAGTAGGGTTTCAGTGGAGAGCAATTGTCCTCACTGCTTAGGAGACAGAATGTGGATTGCAGAAGATAGCCCAGAGTACATGAAGTCCTCACATGGTTTAGGTGGCTGACTGTGAAGTCGGAAAAGGACAGGTGGGGAGACCTTCAAAGCGGGGCTTTGGGCTGCCCCTGACATGAGGGGACTTTGATGTTCTGGGGAAGGATGGAGGCTGAATTGGATGCTGGATGTATTTGCCATGCACCACCTGGTTTCCATGTGAAGAGGATCCTGTTCAGAGGTGAAGGACTGCCTGTGATGTGGGCTGGGAGTCATGTGTGGAAATGCAGTAGCACAGAGTACAGAGATGTGATGAAAGTGCCAGTCATGTGCAGGCAGGAGGAGTGTGAGTGGATGGCCCCCTGTCCCAGCACTGGGCACTTAGAGAGAAGGATGAGTCTGAGTTTGGTTCACCAGGAGGAAAGATCGGGAAGCCCCCAGGGATGCTGGCTGGCAGGAGAGAGGTGGAGCCCCCCCCCCAACCCAGGTCCCCATCTTAGATGGTGCTTTTCTACCAACCATTTTCTCAGTGTGCTAGACACAGTGATCAATGGAAATGTAAAGAGAAACTAACCCATGCTACCAGAACCTGGTATCTCTTCCACCTGAGGAAGTTTTGGGGGAGAAGGACTGAGATCCTGTACAGAGATGTAGAACAGCGATTGTGTGCCTGTGGGTTTTAATTTATGGATGTGAATGAGTGATGACAGGGACAGGCCAACAACACTGGAAGAAGATATTTATTCCTCACATTTTCCCAAGAGGGGCCACATGGCTGTTGAAGCACCAGATTTGGTCAGGAGGCAGAAGACAGGAGCAAGGAAAAAGCTCGGGCCATGGCTTCTGTTAAGGTTCCTGAGGAAAGACAAGGCTTAAAATTGGCTAGTTTGAATAATTCCAGCACATCTGGGGCACAAAGGCTGTCACTAAATAGAGGTGTGGTACCTGTCCCTGGGTCAATTTAGGACAAAGGAAATATAATATTGGCTTGGTCTGAGAAAGTAAGATAAGGAGGTAGTTCAGAATATGGGTTCCAGATGGCAGGGGAGATGGAAACAAATTTAGCTATTTGTGTGTCCCTGTATTTAATAGGTGAGAAAGAGATAAATAGAAAACACAGTTTGAAGAAGCTGCTTATGTACTGAACTATCTCAATTTTGGCAGGGCCGTGTGGTCTTTGAGGATGTGGCCATATATTTCTCCCAGGAGGAGTGGGGGCACCTTGATGAGGCTCAAAGATCACTGTACCGAGATGTGATGCTGGAGAACATGGCACTTTTGTCCTCGCTGGGTAAGGCCCTCACACCCAACCAGCGTCCTGGGTTGGGCTGTGTCTTCCTCCTTTTACCTAAGTGCAGTTCTGCCTTTCCTGCGGTGAGATTATCAATGCTGGTTTGTTTGTTTTTTACTGGTTTCCTAGCACATGTGCTATGGAGCCAGGGCTAGGCTGTGCTCTGTACCCCTTTTCCTGCCAGCCTTCTGCCTGCTGCTTTGAGGCTCACAAGAAATCTTTAAGTTGGCATGGAGATCACACCAGCCTTGTCTGTTCTAGACAGGTAACTGTCCAAATATATGCAACCTCCATGCTCTAGGTTGTCCCCTTGCTCTCACTGATATTTCAGGTGCCTTCTTGTGATAGGAATTTCAGGCACTGACTTGGTCATTAATATTATGGACCACTGGATTGATTCTACAAGACTCTTCTATGAAATTCTTGTGAATGTGGAGTGTCACAGGGTAGATCTCTTTGAGTATGTGCCGTCAACTCCCTTTCTCTGTACTTTCCCTAAGACTGGCCTCTCCTGGGTCCCAGACATTGTCACCTTGAACAATGGGAAGCAATCAGGGTACCTGAGAGGGTGGATATTACTCTAGTATTGGCAATAAAGGCTCAATAATGGCCCTGGTGCCTGGAAATTGGGAAAAGGTGTGATGTCAGAGCTTGATTCAAATCACACCGGGTACCTGTCCTGTGCTCACCATTTGATGGCAGGGCCTCCATCACACCTCATTCATACTTTTTTCTCCCCCACGGTCATATCTAGTATGATTTCCTTCCCCTGGATCCCCCAACTCCTGCCCTACAGCCCCCACTTCTGTGGCCACCACCTCTCACCCATTCTCTTCCACTGCTCCCTTTACAGTATCCTCCAACATATGACTTGCACTTTAGGTGTCATGGGGTCTACATGTCTCTCTCAGTAGTCCTTGAACACCAGCTCCACTGACAGTTCTCTCTGGTCTGGACACAACCTACACACTGTTCACCAGTCACCAGCAGCCATGGCCATTTGCAGAGGAGGGAGTTGGAGACCCCTGCTACTCCCTGCACTGCACCCCTCCCTTGCATCCTCGCTCTTCATCAGGGCTCTCAATTTTGGGCATTTGCCAGGCCCAGCTCTGCACAGCCCATCTTCCTCTCACTTTCCTCAGTTTCCATGACCATCTGTAATCCCGTGGCCTTATTTCTGGGTATGTCAGACAGACATTTGTGTTGGGGCTGCATCCTCCCACCAAAGTTAACAAGCACTTCACTAGTGTCTCTCTGTTTTCAGGTTGTTGCAATGGGGCTGAGGATGTGGAGGTGCCTTCTGAGCAAGGTGTTTCTGTAGGAATGTCACAAGTCATAACTCCAAAGGCCCTTCTGTCTACCAAGAAGACCCAGCCCTGTGAGACATGTAGCTCACTTCTGAAAGACATACTGCACCTGGCTGATTATGATGGAACACATCCTGAGCAGGGGCTGGAAACATGTATAGCAAATCTTCACCAGCACCCAAAACAGGAACTTAGAGAGAAATTCTCCAAAGGAGATAAAAAGAGCCTTTCATTTATGAAGAAACGGAGAGTTCACATGGCAGAGAGGACTTTCCCATGCAGTGAATGTGGGAAAGCCTTCACCCACAAACATAAACTTGTTGACCATGAGAAAATTCACACTGAAGAAAGACCTTATAAATGCAGCAAATGTGGGATATTGTTTATGGAAAAGTCAACACTCAATAGACATCAGAGAGTTCATACTGGAGAAAGGCCTTATGCGTGCAGTGAATGTGGGAAGGCCTTCCTTTGTAAGTCCCACCTTGTTCGTCACCAGACAATCCACTCTGGAGAAAGGCCCTATGAATGCAGTGAATGTGGAAAATTGTTTATGTGGAGTTCTACACTCATTACACATCAGAGAGTTCACACTGGAAAAAGACCTTATGGTTGTAACAAATGTGGGAAGTTCTTTAAGTGCAACTCCAACCTCTTTAGGCATTATAGAATTCATACAGGAAAAAGGGCTTATGGTTGCAGTGAATGTGGGAAATTCTTTATGGAAAGGTCTACACTCAATAGACATCAGAGAGTTCACACTGGAGAAAGGCCTTATGAGTGCAGTGAATGTGGGAAATTCTTTAGCCTGAAATCTGTCCTCATTCAACACCAAAGAGTTCACACTGGAGAAAGGCCTTATGAATGTAGTAAATGTGGGAAGGCCTTCCTTACAAAGTCCCACCTCATTTGTCACCAGACAATTCACACTGCAGCAAAGCAGTGCGGTGAATGTGGGAAATTCTTTAGGTATAACTCCACACTCAGTAGACATCAGAAAGTTCACACTGGATAAAGCCCTTACAAATGCAGCAAATGTTGGAAAGCCTTTAACTGTAAAGATATTCTGGTTGGATGTCAGGCACTCCGCACTGGAGAAAGACAGTGAATGTGAGTAATTATTTAGGCACAGCTCCACACTACTATAATCAGAGAATTCACATTGCAGAAATATATGTTCAGCAAACTTGGGAAGTTATTTTGGTTCAACTCTGGTCTTATTAGACACTCGGGCTGGGCGTGGTGGCTCATGCCTGTAATCCTAGCACTCTGGGAGGCCAAGGCGGGTGTATTGCTTGAGGTCAGGAGTTCGAAACCAGCCTGAGCAAGAGCGAGACCCTGTCTCTACTATAAATAGAAAGAAATTAATTGGCCAACTAATATATATAAAAAGAATTAGCCAGGCATGGTGGCACATGCCTGTAGTCCCAGCTACTCGGGAGGCTGAGGCAGGAGGATCGCTTGAGCCCAGGAGTTTGAGGTTGTTGTGAGCTAGGCTGATGCCACGGCACTCACTCTGGCCTGGGTAACAAAGGAGACTCTGTCTCAAAAACAAACAAACAAAAAAACACTAGATAGTTCACACTCAAGGTAAGTCTTTTCAGTAAAGTAAATGTAAAGCCTCGACATGCAAAATTATATTTTTTGAAGTCAGAATATTTAGTGAAATGTTACGAGTGGAGTAAATGTGAGACAGTCTTTTGGCACAATTCCACACTCATTAGACACCATGTAATTCACACTAGAGAAAGGCCTTATGAATGCCTTGAATGTGGGAGAGTCTTTTTTTCTTTTTGAGACAGGATCTGTATTGCCTAGGGTGGAATTCAGTGGCATGATCATAGCTTACAGCAACCTCAAACTTGTGGGCTCAGGTGATCCTCCTGCCTCAGCCTCCTGAGTAGGTAGAACTATAGGTATAAGCCACAAAGCCTGGCTAATTTAAAAAGTTTTTTTTTTTTTTTTGTAGAGATGGGGTCTTGCTCTATTGTCCAAGATTATCTCAAACTCCTGGCTCCCAAAGGGCTGAGATTACAGGGGTAAGCCACCTTGCCCAGCAGGATGTGGAAGAGTCTTTAGCCAAAATTCCCACCTCATTTGGTACCATAAAGTTCACACCAGACAGAGCACTTAGGTCAGCAAATGGAGAAAGAATGAAGCCTAAAATCTCTGATTTAGCACTGAGGACTAGTTATATGTGTGTGTATATGTGTGTGTGTGTGTGTGTGTGTATATATATATATATATTTTAATAGTGGTAAAGTACATGTCACATAAAATTTGCCATCTTAACTGTTTTAATGTTGTGTTCAATACTTGCAGTACTTTCACACTGCTGTGCAGAGAATATCCTGAACTCTTTCTGTCTCTTAAAATGAATCTCTATAACCATTAATAAAAACTCATTCCTGTATTCCTTCAACCCTTGATGTCCACTGTTCTACTTTTAATCTATGAATCTGACTTCTTGGTACCTCATATAAGAAGAATTTTAGAGTGCTTTTTTTTCTTTTGTTACATTTTTCATTTAGGATAATATCCTCGAGGTTCATTCTTTTTTCACTTTTTGCTTTTATTCTGTCAGTCTTACTTGCATATGATCATTGATTTTGTAGCATGTGCCAGAATTTCCTTCCTTTTTAAGGCTGAGTAATATTTCATTGTGTTTACATTTCCTTTATTTCTTCATCCATCCATGGATACTTGGATTGCTTTTGGCTGCTGTGAATATTGCTACTACAAGCATGAGTGTACAAGTATGTCTTCAAGACCCTGCTTTCAATTCTTGGGTTTATTCCCAGAAGTGGAATTATTGGATCATATGGTAATTCTATTTATAATTCTTTGAGAAACTATTTTCCATGGTGCACATACCATTTGACATTCGCACAAACAGTCCACAGGAGTCATGATTTCTCCTCATCCTAACCCATAGAAAGTTTCTAGGTGATTTTGTTGCTGCTAATATAGGGTCTACATTTTGAAGTCTCACTCCATTTTTATGGCAATGCACATATTTTTAAATATTCCTCATTTCTGTTTGTGTTCCATCTTGTGAGCCTTTTCATTTTATTGATTAATTTCTCCCAATGTTTACAACTAAGAAATGATTTGTCATCTTGGATATAAAACAAATAGAAATCTTTGCTAAATACCAATAGCATACTGTAGCCTCTGGATCATTTTCTCCTCCAATCTATCTAGATATTTATGAGCATGTAATCTTGTATGAGAATATATCTTGTAAAGAATAAATTTTAAAGGATTTAAATAAAGTCAAAGTGACAGCAATTTATTTACCTGTGGACCAGCCCTCTCTCTCTAGGGAGTTGAATCCCAATGCCTTTGCTCTAACTGTGGCTTTCCAGGCATGTCCTTACGGTGGGATGTGCTTGCCCTGACCATGTTAACAGGTTCTAGGCAACAAATGGATTGGTTTAGAGATGCTAAAGCCATACAACCTATCAGTTTGTGTCATTTTGAAAATTATGCAAAATTATAAGTGATCTTATATGGGATTTGAGGAATTTGGGATTCTCCCTTTAGCCAAAGTTCTGACAATCACACTGAGCAAAAGAATTTAGTTTAAAGTGGGAAAGTGGAATTTGTAACTTAAATTATTCTGTTCTTTATGAAAGGATTATCAACAAAAATTTGTGAACCACATGCCTCCTCCTCAAGTCTCCACTGAAGCATCTTAACATTTTTAGGACAATTTGTTAATCATTTTTGAAATTATAAAATATAAGATTTATCATCTATCCTTTTTTAAATCAGAATACTCAAGGGTGGTCATTTTAATCATTCTTAAGCATACAGTTCTATTGCATTATATACATTTACATTTTTGTGCAACCTTCACCACCATACATCTCCAAAACTTTTTCATCTTCCTCAAGTGAAACTCTGTATGCATAAACACTAATCTCCCCACTGTCAGTTCCCAGCAATTAAGAATTTGACTACTCAGGGAACCCTATGTAAGGGGAATCATACAATAATTGTCCTTTTTTGACTGGCTTGTTTCACTTGGCATAATGTCTTCAATTAGGGCGCTTTTGACTATGAATATTAACCTTATTTAAATAACATATTACTAGAAAAACATCTGGATTTAAAGCTTATTTCTTTGTTTTTTAAGGTATTTTCCCCCTAGACTTGCATCTACTATTTTTGATCAGAAGTCGAATGTACTCCCATCTTCCTAAGTGATTCTTTTTTCACTCTCACCCCAGGTAGAGTGCAGTGGCATCATTATAGGTCTCTGCAACCTTAAATTCTTGGGCTCAAGTGATCCTCCTGCCTCAGTCTCCAGAGTAGCTGGGACTAAAGGTGCACGATACTACCCAGCTAATTTTTCTATTTTTTGTAGAGATGGGGTCTTGCTCTTGCTCAGGCTGGTCTCGAACTCCTGAATTCAAGTGTTCCTCCTGCCTTGGCCTCCCAAGGGTGCTAGGATTATAGGTGTGAGCCACTGAGCCCAGCCCTAAGTGATATTTTTTTGTATTTTTCAAGTTGTCAGTTTCTTTTTGTGTTTTCTAACTGTATTTTATTTTAATGTGCCTAGTTGTGGGTTTTTAAAAAATCCATTCCTCTTTAATTTTCTTCCAGCTTGTAGATTTTATGTTCATGATCCCTATCTTTTTTCAAAATATTTTCTTTCTTTAGCTTTTGTTATAGCCTTCTCTGCTCCTGCATCTAACCTTCCAGCTTTTCAGTCCATAGTTAGTTGGATTTTGCTATGCATCCCATCTATTATGTTCTTCACCTTATTTTTGCATTTTGTATTTAAAATTTCAAGTTTTAAATTCTTATTTATATGATTTATTGTTTCTTCTGTTTGTGAATAAAATGTACATACATATTTTATATATACTTTAATCTCTTACACAAAATATTTTTCAGGTTATTTATATAGTGCAACCTTATAATGATTGTGTTTTTCAGCTAGCTAAAGGTGTTGCTTCCTTTGAGGTACTTTTGAGATGATCCTCTGGATGGGATTGACACCAGGCCTTAGTTTGTGTTCCTTGAGTTGGGTTAAAACTGGCAAGAATGGGCTTCAGGTACTCTAATACTATTGATGAGAACCCCAAGAGGACACCCTCTTATCTTTAAATGTTTGATGAGATGGAGGACGATCAATTCATCATCTCAGAATAACTATGATTAAAATATCAGTTACAATAGGTAAAATTCATCACTGGAAAAATCTGTAAGAATAATATCTCTGGAAATTAATATATGCATGGAAACATTTTAAAATATGACACACAGCAGAGTAAATATAATGATAGATACTTGAATAGTGGCAGAAGATTGAAATTTGAGTCAATTCTCTCATATTTTATCTAATTCAAATCAACTTTCAATATTCTAGCCAGCACTTTGAGGACTGTCTTAAATGTATTTGAAAATTAATAGAAAAGCAAAAATTCCCATGAGAGATAAGACAATTTTGAAAAAGAAGTTCAAGAAATAATAACTTACAACACCTAATGTGAGGAAATTCTAGAAAGCTGTAGTTACAGCAAGGTGGTTGTGAACAAGATCAGTCCAGTCAACAGTGGACTAGAAGGGGGCTCTATGTGTAAGGAGAAGTGTGTGACAACTGTGGTAAAGGAGTTCTCAGTTTCTCATGGCTCTTTGTGGTCTGCCCTTTTGATTTCCCTTAGGACCTCAGTCCTCAAGGCAGTTCCTTCCCTGACCTTAAGCTCCAGCCTCACTAGCCTCATTGTTGTTTTTGAGATATTCCAAACTGATTCCTATCTTTGGGTTGTGTCCTTGTTCCCACCTTCTGGAATATTTATTCCAAATATATACTTGGCTTTGCCTCCTACCTTCTTAGTGCCTTTACCCAAGTGTCCTGCTTAGAATTGTGCTTTCTTTGGGCACTGGATGCATGACTTAAGTGGATTACCTTTTCTTATTTTCTGCTTTGTTTATTTTTTAGTTCAGCATATAATATAATATTATTTTTACCTCCTTTATTTTATATATTCTTGTAGGAATTTAAACACCATAAAGGGAAGTGTTGATGATGTTAGGTTGCAATGTTCATCTTACACAAATAACAGTACTGCGTAACTCAGTATAGGTCCACAGTAAATTTTTGTTGAGTTAAATAATTACTGTCCTATATGATAATGGCTCAGTAGATGGAGAAAAAAAGAAGTGAACTGTTACATAATAGCAGTTAAAATGATAGTTTGATATGGACCGATTAAATATAAAGAATAGAAGATAAACTAAGAGCTATATTTGTAATTTTTAGCATGTGGAAGTAATGTTTTCTTCATTTGGTTCCATTTGCTATGTTTTCATTCTAAATCAATGCAAAATGTTTAATTTTTAAAATTTAGTATATTATGACAAATGAAAATTAAGGTCCTCCATAATTTCTTTTTGCTTGTTCTTCTGCATTTCTTTTCCAGACATACTCTAAAATTAGCTTTTCAAGTACTATAAATCCCATGTGAAAATTTTTATTGAGATTGCATTGAATTTATGTATTATTTTGAAATTTTTCCATCTTTAGAATATTCAGTCTTTCAATAAGAAATATGTATAGTTATCAGTTCTGGTCTTCTTATATCTATGTAATAATATTTTAAGTTCTCTCACTTGACCTTGCATAGTGTTTTTTGTTTTATCCTTGGGTATTTCAAATGTTTAATTTTCCACAAGGAATGGGATCTTGTTTTAGTTTTTTGTTTTTTTTTTTAATTTTCTACAGAGAAAATAATGGGAGAATTTTTAAAAAGGAAGATTTGGAGAAGAAGAAAGAGAAGGAAGAGAGAAAGAAAAACTCAAATGTGAAGATTGTATGATGCTTAAAGAAGATAGAAAATTTGAGTTTTATTAAGGACTTATCATGTGATTTTCCATGTGTTGGGAGGAGTAGTTTACAAGCCTCATTTCTTATAATCATTAAGCCACCTGGTTTGTTTGAGAGAATTGAAGTTTAGAAAGGTCACCAAAGTTGTATGGAACAGGATTAGAAAGGTAACAGATTTGGAGTGAAAGCTAGGAACCAGTTCCAGATTTCACTCTTAGGTAAGTAAGTTTTTAATCCCCAAGGCACAAAATATTAGATAAAATGATGATTACTATAATTGCATGCAAATTTAAGACTGACTTTCCTAAAACTTATGAAAGTTGAAATTTAGAGAGTTAAGGGATTGAGAAAAAGCATTAAATATATGTAAATCTGCCCAGTTTTAAACAGGTTTAGGCATTCAAATTTTAGATTTTTATTTCTCAATAAAAAATCAAAGTCTCTACAAATGAACTAAAATAGGAGTAGATAATAAACATAATTTGAAAAAAACATTTGGTCATGATGTTTCTTTTTCTGTTGTTGTTTGTCAAGATTTTATTGAGGAAGTTTATGTATTTCAATTTTACAATATTGAGAACATAAAATATAGACTATATTTACGAATTGAAGAAACAAACAAAAAAACCAGTTGGCTACCAAGCACATGAGTCAGTGCTTAAACCCTTGGTATTATTAAGTGCAAATTAAATGTAAATGCATGTTACTTAAAATTTCACAAACTACTAGGCTTTGGTAAGCAGGGATGGGGCAATGTAGCAGCAATTGTGCATATGTACCTCACAGGAGCATGAAGAACAATCTGGACAGGGACTTTAGCAAATGCTTTCCTGGGATATCCTGTGATGCAACAATTTTGCTTCTGTCAAATTTCTCAAGCAGGTATAAAATTTCCCATAGGGCAGAGTTTGCTCACAATACTATCCAAGGAAGCGGGAGATGGAGGCACAATGTCGTGGCAGCAGGTAGTGAGATGATCCAGGACATCCATGAGTGGAGAAATGGAAGAATGAACTTCCACACTAAAGTTCCACAGGTTAGTAGTTATCAGCACTTGAAGAGAGAAGTATCCAGGAATAAGTGTATGTAGGTGTGAAGTGTATAATGCAATATGATTAGGGTACATTTGAAAGAACAGGGCTCCTCTTACTGCAACTCAAGCAAATACAACACACACACACACATCAAACACATTACAACAGTGGCTGATAAATGGGAGAATTGCAGAGATATGAGAACAGGAATGCCCTCATGTTGTCCCCTATCTTGGTGTTACTTCATAGCTGCTAACTAAATTGAGATCCCCACAGTAATTTCGGAAAGTGGTTAGTAAAAGGTGAACCACCTGAGAAAATGTATTTTCCAAGCATGGTCTATAGCTAACATGTTAGATAGTGATCTGGGCAAAAACCTAGGAATGGAATGGCAATGCTGTAGATCTGGTGAATGATTACATGTTTTCATTGAACTTTTTTGGAGCACTAGTTGGTTTACAGAGAAATTCAGTGGAAAATACAGTGTTCTTGTATTCTTCTTCTTCATTACTGTCTTGACCCACAATTTGTCTTATTATTAGCAACTTGTATTAATGCTAATAAGTACATTTATAGTAATTGATAAGCAAATGCCTATACATTATTATTCAAGTCAACAGATTACATTAGCGTTCACATTCTGTGTTGTACCTTCCATATTTTTTTGGTGGGGGAGACAAGATCTCACTCTGCTGCCCAGGTTAGAGTGCTTTAGCATCATCATAGCTCTTTGCAACCTCAGATTCCTGGGCTTAAGCGATCCTTCTCCCTCAGCTTCCCAAGTAACTGGGACTACAGGCATATACCACGATGGCCAGCTAGTTTTTGTGTGTGTGCAAATGGGGTCTTGCTCTTGTTCTGGCTGGTCTTGACCTGCTGACCTCAAGTGATCCTCCCGCCTCAGCTTCCCAACATGTTAGGATTACCGGCATCAACTACCATGCCTGGCCACCCCCATTTTTTTTTTTTTGACATGAGTCCTCACTCTGTCACCCAGGCTAGAGTGCAGTGGCCCAGCCATAGCTCATTGCAGCCTCAAACTCCTGGGCTCAAGTGATTCTCCTGCCTCAGCCGTCTGCGTCATTGGGATTACAGGTGTATGGCACCCTCCCAGTGTGAGGGTTTCAAAATATGTACGTTACATGTTTTCATCTTTATTGTATAATACAGATGAGTTTCGCTGCTTTTAAAATTTCCAATTATCTATCTGTTCATTATTCCACCTCTTTTCATGAACACCTGGTATCATCTGGTGTTTTACTGTCTCCATCATTTGCCTTTTCCTATGTGTCATAAAATCTGATTCATATGATACGTAGCTTTTTCAAATCACCTTCTTTCACTCAGTAATATGCATTTAAGGTTTCTCCATGTCTTTTCATGACTTGACACCACATGTCTTTTCATCTCTGAGCAATATTTCATTGTATGGATGCACCACAGTTTGTTATGAATTCACCTGCTGAAGGACATTTTGGTGGTCCCACATTTTGGCAAAAATGTGGAATAAATAAAATAAAGCTGGTATAAACAACTATGTGCAGGTTTTATGTGGACCCAAGCTTTCAACTCCTTTAGGGAAATGCCAAAGTGAGAGAACTCTGGATTGTATACCAAGAGTAACCCTGCAGGTTGCCTCAGGGCAACTCCCTGTGAAACAAAGGAAAGATCAAGGGAAGTAGTGCAGCAGGGCCCCACCAGGGCACTGCTGAGCCATGCTTCCAGTCCTCAGGGCAAGGGGAATGTCCAGAACTACAATCATGGTGCCCTTGTTAGTGCCCTTACAGGATTATGCAGCTGAGGCCCTCACCAGACCATTCCAACCATCGGAATCATGAGCCAAACAAACTATTTTCTTTATAAATTACCCAAGCACAGGCAATCCTTTATAGCAACATTAAATAGACTAAGACACCATAGTTACCATGTTTCCCCAAAAATAAGACAGGGTCTTCTATTTATTTTTCCTCAAGAAGACAGCCTAGGGGTGATTTTCAGGGGACGGGTTATTTTCCCCTCAAAGCCTCAGCTTGCAGCACATACAGGATGGCTGGGACCTGACAGGAGGAGCCAACCTCGTTGGTGGGGCTGCCCGCACCTTTCCGGTGACCTCTGGGATAGTAGCTGTCATGATGGGGCAGATGAGAAGGGCTGCTTGTCTTCTTTACCACTCTACGACGAAATGCATGGGTTGTGCGGATATGCTGTGTAGCCACACCCATCACTAGGTTTTATTTTCAGGGTAGGGCTTATATTGCATAAATGGTTAGAAATCCTGCTAGGTCTTATTTTTTGGCTAGGTCTTATTTTGGGGGAAACATAGTATTGTGTAGATTTTTATTTGCAAGGATTTTTTTTTTTTAGCTAATGTTGCTACTAAGTGATGTATTTGCCATTTACAGTGTGCAAAAAATGGATCTATCAAATTTTTGTAATGTGTTGCAAAAACCTGAATACAGGATATAGAGGCCTTTTTATAAGTCAATACAGGATGCAGGAAAAATCAGTAAATACAAGACATGTTCTTGAACTGTGCCAGGTCTTAGTTGATAAATGTGACTTAGTTACTACACAAGTCAATGCCATTAAAAGAAAAGTTTAATGTTGCTCAAAGTTCCCCGGGACATGGGTACCACACAACACACAGGCCACAAGAGACCTTATCACATGCAGAGACCAGGAAGCAGAGAAAAGAGGAACTGGGACTGTGCCTCTATAACTAAAGTGGCAGGGAATAACAAGGTGAGGATATCTCTATTGGGCAGGTAAGGAAAACACACGTTAGGGTTTGTGGTTGGGGGTTTTTATATGAGTTTTCATGCACCCAAGTAAGTGACTTGGAAGAAAGAGAAGTGAACAAATTTGGCTTAGTCTGGCCTTGTGATTAATTAACACCAAATAGACAAATGCAGAATCTAAAGATACATAGAACAGTCCTGTATACACACAGCGGCTGACTGAACATTTGATAGAGCTGTAAATACATGACACCATACAACTTCCCTATTAACTTTTCCTTTGTGGCAAGTTGCTCAATTTATCATTCCTACATGTCCCTCCACGTAGTTAAGAAGCAATGTTTACAAGCATGAAAAAAGAATAACATTTTGGAGATAAAAACATGAATGTGTCTAAGGTAACACCACAACCAGAGGCTCAGTGTCTTTAACTTCTCAGACTTCACTGTCTCTCACTTAAACTTTAATGAGATCTTATCTTTTATTTCTCAAAAGCCACAGATAGGTTTCTCCAGACCAATTTCTGCCACTTTTTAAAAAAAGTATGCAATCATTATTAATGTATGCAATCATTATTGCATTATTAATCATTATATACATTATTATACAATGTTGCATATATAATATTCATATTATATATAATATATATGATATATTATATATAATATATTATATATAATATATTATATAAATATAATATATGTGCAATATATAATATATAATATATTATATTATATTATGATTGCATATATATAAATATTGCATTATTAATCATTATATACATTATTAATGTATTTAATACATTATGCAATGTATTAAAAAAGTATGCAATCATTAATAGATTTTATTATTTTATTTTTTTTACAGAGAAAGGAAATAGATTAATAGATTTTAGAAATTTCAATTTCACAAATGTTTTTCAACAGATAATTTCAACTCCTTGTGCACACACTCTTGCAAATACAGGTGAATTAATAAATCACTTCTCAGAAAGGAGATGAGATCATGGAATTTCACACCTTTTCTTGGGGGTAAGAACATGTGCTCCAATTATGAAAATAGCAGACAATGTCGTGTCAGATGGCATGTAATCAGTCACTCTCATTTTCAGACAGGATTGAGATTGTTATAATAAGTAGAAAATATCTTAGGTATAGAGTAATAAATATTATTTAAATAAAAGTGTTCCTGTCTTGGTAGGAACACAATCATTGACTAAACAGCCTGAAAAGATATTTTTCTCTTGCAACCAGAGGCACAGTTTCACTCTTTCAACCTACTTCAGTAACTCCTGTCCTTCCTGCAAATTTCCTGGCATGGCCCTGTCCATAGTCTTTTTCCTCCTGGACCAAACATATTGAAGTCTATTAAGCAGACTCCGAAGTTTAACTTCTCATGTGTTTGAAAAGCGACAAGATAGCTGACAAGAATGTTAGACACAGGGTGCCTCTGTGGTATCGTGTGTCCCTTTGCATGTGAGTTTTTGGGAGTTTGCTCTGCTTCATAGAGTCTGAAATAATAGGTCCCTCACATTTCTGTGAGTATCCTAGACTACACTCCAAGAAAATCTGGGTATTTCTCCTTTAAGATCAAGCCAAGCCCGGTCCCATCTTCGGAGTCCCAGCCCCCAGTTTCCCAAAGTCCCTCAGGGCACAAAGGGGCCTTATCCACCTCGAGAGGAGATATCAAAGCTCTAAGACGCGTCCGGAAGCAGAGCGCAAACTTCACAACCCAGAAGACCCTGCGGTGTGCGGAGGCGGGACTGAGCCAATGAAAGCTTACCAAGGGACTCATACGCGCATGGGCTGACGTGGGCGGGACTTCCGGCGCGTTCCTGGCGGCGGCCATTTTGGTTGCTCGCCTAGGCTTCTTGAGGGCTGGGACGTCTCCCAGGTGACGGAGCCGAAAAACCCGAGAAGAGCGTCGGTCCCCGCTGCACAGAGCCGGGCGTGAGGCCCAGCTGACGGGCCGGCAACGGCCGTGTCCTTGTCGTACCCCTGTCACCGCCGCTCCCAGGCCCGCTCTTCCCGGCGAGCTCGACTCAGG
>VSMD01060143.1:52436-78184 GCA_008750895.1 Mirza zaza | reverse complement strand
GCCGGGTGCCGCGGATAAGCAGCGGGATGGGGAAGCGGGGTGCCGCGGATAAGCAGCGGGATGGGGAAGCCGGGTGCCGCGGATAAGCAGCGGGATGGGGAAGCGGGGTGCCGCGGATAAGCAGCGGGATGGGGAAGCCGGGTGCCGCGGATAAGCAGCGGGATGGGGAAGCGGGGTGCCGCGGATAAGCAGCGGGATGGGGAAGCCGGGTGCCGCGGATAAGCAGCGGGATGGGGAAGCGGGGTGCCGCGGATAAGCAGCGGGATGGGGAAGCCGGGTGCCGCGGATAAGCAGCGGGATGGGGAAGCCGGGTGCCGCGGATAAGCAGCGGGATGGGGCAGCCGGGTGCCGCGGATAAGCAGCGGGATGGGGCAGCCGGGTGCCGCGGATAAGCAGCGGGATGGGGAAGCCGGGTGCCGCGGATAAGCAGCGGGATGGGGAAGCGGGGTGCCGCGGATAAGCAGCGGGATGGGGAAGCCGGGTGCCGCGGATAAGCAGCGGGATGGGGAAGCCGGGTGCCGCGGATAACCAGCAGTCGGCGGCGAGGAAGTGGCAGCGCCGCCACAGACAGGCCTGCTTCGGCTCGGGCCACGCGAGCCGCGCGCGCCGGGCGACGCGGGCGCAGGAGCAGAGCCCCGAGCGGCCCGCGGCCCGGGAGGTGGCGTCCGCGACCCGCATCTGCCGGAGAGCCGTGTAGGCGTGCGGCTCGGAGCCGCCCTGCTCAGGGCGACTGCAGATCCGAGGGAGGCCTGCCCGCCGGGACAGGCAGGGGACCGGCTGCGCGGGGCAGCTGGAGAAAGGGCGAGGGCAGACGGACGGAAGACGGGCCAGCCGCCCGCCGGCGCGGCGCGGGAGGGCGGGGACGCGCGGCCACACCGCGGGGGCCCCGGGTCGGTGCGGACCGCCCGCTCGGCCAGCCCGGGCAGTGGCACGAGGGGACAGCGGGCGGGGCAGCGCGTGTGCCGGGCTTGTCCGCGGTCCCGCTGGGGTCTCGTCGGCAGCGTCCGAATCCAGACGCTCTGTGGACGTCGAAGGGCAGAATGCGGGGCGCCCGGTCGGTCCCCTGCGGGCCCGTCAGGCGTGGCGACACTCGGGCCGCCAGCTCTCTGGAGGTAAGCTGGAGTTGCCCACAACGTGCAACGTGTTGTTTCTCTCGCGGATGCATTTGCCAACAGGTATTAACACACAGGGTGGGAAATGGCCTTTTAGGAAACATGCTGCCTTCGAGCATGAGGAAAACAAGAACTCTCATTGCCCCTTGTTCTGCTATTGCATGTGAAAAAAATATTATGAACGAAATGGATTTGGTTGTTGCTGTTCCAAGAAAATCTGCACCCAGCAGGCCTGGACGTGAAGGATGTGGAACAGCTATTGATCCAGCAATGCGACGCTTTGGTATTGGCCCAGAAGAAATACATGCACGTAAAACCTTGTACAGGAGTCTTGATTCCTTTATTAGCTTTATTCCTAATAGCCAAAAGCTGGAAATAAAGCAAGTGTCCAGTATGAATAGTATAAATCACTATAAAAATAGTATAAAAAACAGTATAAATCACTGTGGTACAGTCATACAATGAGATACCACTGAGCAATAAACAAGAATGAACTACCAATACATGCAACAACATGGATGAAACTCAAAAGCATGTGGAGTAAAAAAGCCTTATACAAAAACAAGAGAGAACATACTTACTGTATGATTCATGTATATGAAATTGGAAGCGGGTTAGATTAATTTATGGTGATCAAACAAAAAAAAATCAGAATAGTGACTGACTCCATGGAGCTGGGGACAAGGATTGATCAGGAAGGGCATGACGCATTCTCCAGGGGTGATGAGAATGTTCCTTATATACCTTGACAGAGACCTGGGTTACACAATTGTATGCAGTTGTCAAGCCTCACCAAATGGTACACTTGGATTTGTGCATTTCACTGCATGTAAATTATAGGGGGGGGGGAAGGAATAGAAGGAAAAGAAGAAGATAACCATAAATAAAAACTGAACTCAGTGTAATGCATGTTGAAGAGTTTGGGGGTGAAATGAACTGATGTCTAATACAGTTTAAAAGAAGATGGATTGGGCCAGGTGTGGTGGCTCATGCCTGTAATCCTAGCACTTTGGGAGGCCGAGGTGGGAGGATCACTTGAGATTGGGAGTTTGAGACCAGCCTGAGCAAGAGTGAGACCCCTGTCTCTACTAAAAATAGAAAAAATTAGCCAGGCAACTAAAAATAGAAACAAAAAATTAGCGAGGCATGGTGGCGCATGCCTGTAGTTCCAGCTACTGGGGAGACTGAGGCAGGAGGATCCCAGGAGTTTGAGGTTTCTGTGAGCTAGGCTGATGCCACAGCACTCTAGCTTAGGCAATGGAGTGAGACTCTTTCTCAAAAAAAAAAAAAAAAAAAAAAAGATGGATTGATGGATAGAGGGATGGTTAGATAGATTATGTGATCAGGCAAATATGCAAAATGTTAATTATAGATTCTAGATGGTGTTTGTGGTTTGTGTAGAATTCTTTCAACAACTTGAAAACGTGCATACTGAGAAAAGGAGAATGGGCATGTGGGGGGATATCTTTTTGCCTTTTTGAAGTATTTCATTAACCTCTGGGCAAAGAAAAGCTACTTTGAAACAGGCAAAGCATTTCATATAGTTCTTGCCCCTTTTTAATAAATGGATCTTAAAATGTCACACATACCATTTTCAATGGTATAACCATTGAAAGTAATAACCACCATCGATCACTCCTACTATAAACGCCACCATTTCTGGACCACTTGGGCTGTGCCAGTCGCTGCACTGATTACACGCTATCCTCGTGTAAAGAAATTAACAGCTTTCATTATTGTTTAACAAAATGCTCTGGGCTGAGTCACATCTTCAGGGCTTCCAGGCAGCCAGCACATAGAACAAACAGATGTCCGAGAGGAAGACAATGTCTTTGATGGCATTTTAGCAGAATGTATTATTCAAATACATTCTATGAAGGTGTGGGACAGTGTGTGTGCGCACGGGCGTGGGCGTGATGAGCTGAAGCGGGAAGAAGGAAAATATATTTTAGAAAAAGGATATGCACTAAAAGTCATGAAAAGGAACGGTAACTTTAATCCAATTTCTATACAGAGAGAAACCTTGTTCCTTTCCCTTTTTCTCTTTTTTCAGCTCACGTCTGATACTCACACCCGGCGAAGGAGTGACAGAGGCTGCCTGCGTTTGGCACCTCCAGCTCTTTTGTGTCTTTTCTTTCTCAATAAACCTTTGACAAAGGTGCAGTGTTAGAAGGGTTAGGCTATTCCTTGTTTGGCCTAAGTATTCCTTGCTCAGTAGAACAATTAAACGTCTCTTAATGTCAATAAATAAGTGGTTTCAGTTAAGCTTTTTGGAATATATTTCCTTAAAGGCTGCTTGGTGGTGTGTCTAGGATTGGTTTGGTTTGGTGTGAAACTAGGAAGTGAACAGCGTAATTACCAGGCTGCCCAGTCCTCATGGCTCACGGTGCCCGCAGAGCCACACACATGAGGAGAGAGCAGGGAAAACATACCTTCACCTAAAAGAAGGACAGAGGCTTTGAACTTAAACTGATAAAATGACAAGGTGCTAAAGCAGCAGAAGCTGGATTGGAACTCAAGAGATGTCCGGAACACTGGCGCAGACGTGGCTGCACTAGAAATGTGTGAGTTCTGGAAATATCTCCTAGGAAATAAAAGCCCATAAGCCTGCCCTGAACAAAGACACGTCAGTCTCTGATGAACTTGACTCTAGGTTGTGCATAGAGGCCATAATTCCAGCCTGTTTCTTGAAACGGTACCTGATTCAAGGCCATGTGCGGGACAATCTGCCGTAACCAGACTAGCTGTAATGACCCCGTGTTGACAAGTTCAGGGTCATCTGCTCAGTTCCTTTTATATTCATGGATCCCTGTGCTGTTATTAGGACAGGATAGTGGATTTTTTAAAAGTCAGGTCAAACAAGCTCTTCTTGGAAGTAGTTAAGTGACATATAAACTAAGCATTTTTGCCTGTCATGTTGGAATAAGACAGTGAACATATTTCATTAAATGACTCAACCAGGTTCCCAAAAGCAGTAAACAGGCTCTGAGACTTAAGGATTTAGAAGAACAAAAACATCCTGGGTCCTTTTGTCTTAGTCTTTTTTGTGCTGCTATAACAGAATATCTGAGACTGGGTAATTTATAAAGAACAGACTCATTTCTTCCAGTTCTGGAGGCTGGGAAGTCCAAGGTTGCAGGGCCCACATCTGCAAGGGCCTCATGTTGCATTATGCCTTGTTGGGAGGCAGAAGGACAAGAGAGTGCCCAGGAGGGAGAGATGTGGGGAAGGAGCTGAACTCATCCTTTTATCAGGAACCTCTCCCTTGATAACTAACCCACACCCATGATAACAACATTAATTCATTCATAAGGGCAGAGCCCCCATGACTTGATCGCCTTCCAAAAGTACCACCTTGCAGTCTGTTGCACTGGGGTCAAGTTTCTGACACGTGGACTTTGGGGGAAACGTTCAACACACAGCACCTTCCTTAACATCAGTAGTATCTAATCTAAGCAGGCAGCTTTCATTGCTGTGTGATTCATTTGAAACTTAATTCCAATAAAGATGATGTGATGACATTTAAAAGCTTGGCTGAAACTGGAAACACGGGAAACCTGACGGTGACTTTGGGGCTGGTGGAGAATATGGAATATAAAACAGCATGCGGCGTAATAAAACATTCATTTCTTAGGTCGGTTTATGAGTTGCTGATACAGTACATACCTACTGTTTTGATTACCTGACTACTTGTCTTAATCTGTTGGGGCTGCTATAACAAAATACTGTAAACTGGGTGGCTTATGAACAGCAGAAATGTATTTCTTGCAGTTCTGGATGTTAAGAAGTCTAAGATCGGAGCGCCAGCAGATTTGGCGTCTGCTCGGGTCTGGTAGGGTCCCACTCTCTGGTTCATAGACGGTGCCTTCTGTGTCTTCACACGGGGGTGGGGGAGAAGCTGGCTTGCTCTCTGGCATCTCTTATAATCCAATTCATGAGGGCACCACCTTTATGACCTAGTCACCTCCCAAAGGCCTCACCTCCTAATACCATCACGTTGGGAATTAGGATTTCAACATAGGAACTTTAGGGAGACACAAACATTCAGACCGTATCATTACTTTACCAGTCAGATGGTGCTGGGATGAGTGATGGTCTTACTTTTACATGAGCAGAATGTTTTGTTTTTGAAGATAGAAAGATCTACCAATGTAATCCCCTCCACCATTCTCCCAGGATAAGAAACAGACAAGTGGAATGACTTTCTTTCTGAGCAGACAGTGGAGTACGGATTCAAACTTTAGTTCCCATTCATCTCACAAACTGCTCACCTCCCACCCCACATGAGACCTACAGCCGTAGCTGCTGGAACCCTGGGCCGCTGGCACAGGGCAGCGAGCAGACTGGTGTTCGTGGGGCTCAGGTGGCTTCTGCTTCAAGGTGCAATGCTGGCTTCACCCAGCTGGAAGAAAAATCTAGAAGTACTCTCTCTTTTTTACTAACAGCCCCATCTTTGAAATCTGAGTATAGGGTTGATCAGGAATACTGTTATTTCCTTTTTTCTTATTCTTGTTGGTATATTGTAGGTTTACTGATAAGAAACCTGAGTAAATAAGAGAAATCTTGCCATAGCACATATTGGGGCTTGCCACGAAGAGTGCTGAAGATGGAGACATTTTAGGGTGACTCTTCATGCCGCAGGACCTTGCGTGTGCTGTAGGGTGTGGATGGCCCACGGTGGCACCAGGTCTGGAAAAGAACCTTATTCCTCTGTGGCTGTGATGGGCTGAATTTTGTGCCTGCAAAATTCCTACGTTGCAGCCGTAACTCCAGTTCCTCAGAAAGTGGCCGTATTAGGAGATAGGGCCGTTAAAGAAGTAATGAAGATAAAACAAGGTTGTTAGGGTAGGTCCTAATGCAATCTGGTATTCTTATAAAAGAGGCGATTGGGACACACAGACGACACCCAGCCCCATGTGTGTTGATCATCACATGAGGCGGCAGCAAGAGGGCAGCTGTCTGTAAGCCAAAGAGAGAGGTCTCAGGAGAAACCGACCTGCTGACACCTTGATCTTGGACTTCTAGCTTCCAGAACTGTGAGAAAATAAGTTACTGTTGTTTTAGCCACCCATGCTGTGGTATTTTATTATGGCAGCCCCAGTATACTAACACAGAGGTTTCAAAAAATGTGAAAAAGTTTTGAAATTGTTCCAAATAAAAGAGCCCACTTAGGCTAACTCAGAGTTGCTGGATGCATGTTGCCAGGAAGTTAGTAACCGTTACCAGAAAAAGGAGACAATAATCTGGGTTCAAATAATTTGGGGAAAAGATGAATTAGATAGCCAGGTTTCTTTGCTTCAGGACTTCTCAGAGCCTTTAATGTGCCAATATACATATTATTAGTACCATGTTTCCCCGAAAATAAGCCCTAGCCGGATTTCTAACCATTTGCGCAATAGAAGCCCCACCCTGAAAATAAGGCCTAGTGACGGGCGTGGCTACGCAGCATGTCCGCACAACTCGTGCATTTCCTCTTGGAGCGGTAAAGACGACAAGCAGCCCTTCTCATCTGCCCCATCGCGACAGCTGCTATCCCAGAGGTGATGGGAAAGGTGCGGGTTCCCCCATCAGGTCCGGGCCATCCTGTGCATGCTGCAAGCTGAGGCTTTGAGGGGAAAGTCTCCTCAGTGAAGTGAGGAGCGGGATGCTCCGCTTTAGGTATTGTGTGTCCCCAGGGGGGAGAAGGGAAGCTGTGGCTGCCATTTTACTCAGCCCTGTGGGCCTCTCTCACCCCCACAAACACCAGGAGATAGGGGAAAAGCTTCAGCAAGCAGTCTCCTACTGAGCCCAGAGAGATCATTTCTGCTCCACTGTGCAGATTGGAGCCTGCACTCCAAGCAGGTTACATGCATAAGAGCTGCTCATTTAATGAGAGCTCTACTGCTGGACATGAGAGATTGGGGCCAATGGTTCTAAAGAAAATAGAGTCTCGAGAAATTCAGGATGGAATTCGGGGTTTGGAGAGTTATGATGATGTTCCAGAAGATGACGACTTAACTATATTTGAATAAATGTAGATTGTTGTACCATACTTAAAAAAAATAACACACCCCCTGAAAATAAGCCCTAGGGTGTCTTCTTGAGGAAAAATAAATATAAGATCCTGTCTTATTTTCAGGGAAACACAGTATGATTTATATGAACTGGTGTCATCCTTGACACCTCCTTTTCCCTTACTTTTCATTTCCAATCCACTGCTAATTCCTGATGACTTTATCTTGTAAATATTCCTTGAATTAGGTCACTTCTATCTGAACCCCCACTGAAACCTGGATTATATACTAACATTGCCTGACACTTTTATTTTCTAAATATTTTGTGAATTAGTTCACTTCTCTCTATAGAACTGCCATAAAAACCTGTACTAAATTCCTTACATCTCTTGCTTAGTCCACTGCAAAACCTTTCTGGCTGGTTTGGCCACACCCAGCGGGTACTCTCAGCTCCCACAGCAAGACGGACAGTCTTTCCTAAGCACAGGTCTGACTATGACAGCGCTCTGTTTTTAAAGATAGTTCAGTAGGTTCCCATTGTCCCTAAAATGAGAAGAAAAAATTCCTACTCATTTCTTCAAGCTTATCTTGAGCCATCTTCCCTCTGGGCTGTAGCTTCATGGGTCTTATTTTAATCAGTCTCACCTTGTTTTGCTCCCACTTGCCACAGGGCCTTTGCCTGCACTATGCCTCCTTCCTGGCTAACTCCCACTGTCTTCTTCAGAGAAGCCTTCCTTTGCTTCCATTATTGGGTCAAATTCTATTATTGATTCATATTGTACTTGTCACTACTAACAATTTACAATTGTGTGATGATTTGATTAATTGCTGGATCTAACTCTTCAAGACTGAAAACTCCCAAGTTTGTAGAACATTTTTTGTAAAACATTCAGTTAACTTATTAAGATTTGGGGAGGACACATTTGAAACACAATGTGAAGAACTTTTACAAAGAAAGGAAAAGAGTAAGATTAAAGACGAAAGATTTGGGGTCCTTAGAAACATGTAATTTTTTTCTATAATTTAGCATCCTTTTAATTAAATAACCCATCCGAGAAGTTGAACATGGAATGGTTATGATATTGGGTCTAAGTTCTGGAGATACAATTAGATGTTTAACTTTTTTTTTAAACTTCTGATTTTGAAAGTTTTCAAACATACAGAAGACTCAAAAAAAGACTAGTACAATGAACAGCCACATACCTTTCATCAGCCTGTTTAATGTTTTAATTGTGCTCTGAAAAAGCTGCTCTGTCGCCGTGGCCTTTTCTGCTTTGCTGTAGATAGCATGATTGTGACTGTACCTTCAGAAAGACACGGGGCTGAGCACTTGGATCACAAATGCCCGTGCTTCAGGAAGAAAAGCTAGCGATGCCTATTGGCAGATAATTAACCAAGATATATTTAGGATTTGACCTTAAATAAAGCACTGTGGGGGATAAAGAGACGTTTATGGGTCATACTTTAAGGAAAATTATAGCCATCTGAGAAAATAAGACACTTTCGCATGAAAGAATAACCAGTGATGAAAATAAGTAGCACTTGTTGAGGGAAGGGGCCGCAGACGGAACTGGGAGTTAAGACGATGAGTTTGCTTGTAGTTATGTTTCTTCATAGAGATGGATTCCTCATGAACAACAGCACATCTTGTCATCACTTAATTTCCTTGACAAAAAGACCAATGCAGGAAAATAATTTTATAAGGCAAACTATACATAAGTGTTTACACTGTGAACAAACAGAAGTGTGACAAGTCTGATTCCTTATCGGAGGTATATTTACCATTATTTTAGTTCCTTACTGGAAGGAAAATCTAAAGCCAAGGGAAGTATTTGTTCCTTTATGGGCCAACCATTTTTAGTGGACTTAAGTCAAATAATTAGTCCATTTTTTTTTCCTGACAAAGAATAGGCCACTGTATTCCCCTGACACCTTAAGTCAGACTCGCACTAAGACCCCACCCTGGGCAGTGTGGTTCACAGTGAGCTGGCTCTGGGCCTGGAGCTCTGGGCAGCATTTCCCTCAGAATCCAGCATTTTCAGAGGGCTGCATTCAGGATAGAGAAATCAGAACTAGGTGAGCAATGCGTGAGATCACAACCTGGTACGAATGTTAATAACACAGGAAGAAAAAGACCCATGTGAATGGTGGGGGAGGGAGGAGCCCACCAATGGCGGCACAGAGTAAGTGAGGGGTGTTTGGGGGCATTATTCAACCCATAGAAGACTGGAAATTGCCTTCAGAAGGTGAGATCTTTAGGTTCAAGTTTCTGTAAAGATGCGGTTCATATATGTACTTGCCGTGAGAACTTGGTTCTCTAAAACCTAAGTTCCAAATCAGATTTTCCAACCTGGAAAGGAGCCAGGGAAGGATATTGCTCTCAGATCACTGGATTACTTGTGTTCTTTAATTTATGCTTCGAACGCATACTTTTCTGTTTTTTTCCCCCCAAAGTGTATATATTAATTTTATAATTAGGAAAAAACCCTCCCATAAAACTATTAAAGATCAAAGTCCCTCGTTTTTACACATGGGAAACATGCTGCCATAAGCAAGGAAAATTCTCAAACAAAAGCTATTGCGAGGTCAAAGCCTGGAGATTTGGGGGCACATCTGTGATGGGGAATTAACAGATGTCTGTTGACCTCTTGTCTAACAACTTTTCAGCTTAGAAACTCATTGAAATTACTTAGAAGTCTGCCACTTTATTAATTCATATAATTCATTTACCTTACAATTCACCCATTTAAACTATTTAATATTTTTTGCATTTGAAAGTTGTACAACTATTGTCACAATCAATTTTAGTGCATTTTCATAACTGCCAAAAGAAATCCCATAGCCGTCAACTTTAGCCATCAACTCCCAATCCTCCTGTTCTCCCAGCCCTAGGCCATCACCAACCTACTTTCTGTCTCTATATTTGTCTAATCCGGACCTTTCATATCTATGGGATCATACAATATGTGGCTTTTGTGTCTGGTTTCTTTCACTTAGCACCATGTTCCCACGTTCATCCATGCTGTAGCATGTGTCAGTACTTTTTTGTTTTTTAAGGCTGCATAATGATCTCTTGTATGGATATATCACACATTATTTATCCATTCATCAGTCAGTGAACATTTCAGTTGTTTCCACTTTTGGTTATTATGAATAATCCTGTTAGAAACATTTGTGTACAAGTTTTGTGTGGACATGTGTTTTTATTTTTCTTGGGTATATACCTAGGAGTAGAACTGCTGGATGATATTATAATTCTATGTTTTTAACCTGCCAGACTATTTTCCAAAGTGTATGCACCATTTCACGTTCCCACCAGCAGCTAGGAGGGTTGCAATTTCTCCACTTCCTTGTCAACACTTGTTATGTATTGCCCATCTGTTTGATTACAGCTATCCTAGTGGGTGACTATTATGAAGTGGTACACTTCATTGTTTTTAACATGTGTTATTAAAACTGTTCCAGAAGTCACAGAAGTTAAAATACAAAATTCTTCACATGTATTTAGTGATTTGACTCTTTGATTCTAGGCCAACAACAATCCCATCTATATGTGAGCACAATAATTGCCCCCATTTTACAGACAAAGAAATGAAGGCTCACAGATGTTAGGACGCTCTAGAACTGAGATTTCAACACAGGGGTTTCTAAAAGCTTGCACTTCTAGTCACAGTGCTATTCCTGTTCTAATAGCTACTATGTGCATGGAAGGTAACTGAACTTTATGAATTTTTTTTTTTTTAGACAGAGTCTCGCTCTGTTGCCTGGGCTACAGTGCCTTGCTGTCAGCCTAGCTCACAGCAACTCAAACTCTTGGGCTCAAGGGACCCTCCTGCCTTGCTTCCCAAGTAGCTGGGACTATAGGCATGTGCCACCATGCCTGGCTAATTTTTTCTATTTTTAGTAGAAACGGTGTCTCGATTTTGCTCAGGCTGGTCTCTGAACTCCTGACCTCAAGGGATCCTCCCACCTCAGCCTCCCAGAGTGCTACGATTACAGGCATGAGCCACCACGCCTGGCCTGAACTTTATGAATTTAAAGCATCTAGTAATGATGATTAGGATGCTGAAGGGATATGGCATTTGATTATAGCAATGAGTAACTTGTTACCTGTTGAGAGATTAAGGAACAGAGCAGTGATCTCCATGATCATAGAGCAATTTAAAGGAAGACCTGAGATTACCAAATCTGCTTTACCACTTTGAGCACATTATTGTCTTTATCATTCCATTTGGAAAATGAGAACATTAATTGTCCTAGGGTTATGATGACAAGAAGAATAAAAATATGTGCTAAATGTATCTACTTTTTGTTTCTTACACTTGCAAGAAAAAGGCCAGTTTCTTGTGAACAACTGACTGCATTCTCTCAATGCAGTCAGGCACAATATTTTAATTTTTGTGTTAATTTTCCACCCTTATATAAAATAGTTGCTTTCTTTTCCTCTTTGTACTTGAGGAAAAATTATTTCATAATAATAAAAATTGTTAATATTTTGAACTTTGGCCACAAAACAAGCAATTCTAGAAATTAAAATTCTTCATGTTCTAATTAAATATTATTAGTAAAAAGCTCCCGCTCACTGGAACACCTTTATAGAGATCTATTCTGTGGCACTATCTTTATAAACATATAAATTCTTATTATCTAGGATCTAATTTTGAAATTTGTATATGTGACCCAATTAGACAGAAGAGCTCAATGTGAACTGATCTTCTCAATAACTGATTCATAAACATTGGTAAAAGTGGTATGCTTTTATATATAATTTCCCGTAGAGAAACTAGATAAAGGTTCCTATGACATTAATAATCTTAAAAGAAACAGGCTAGCTTTAAGTAGGACAGAGTTAATTCAGAAATGAGAAATATCGACTAGAATGCTCATTATTTCTAAAATGTTTACTTTGAGCAAAGGATCCTTGTCCTCTCAATCTTTAACATGCGCTTGGCAGCCTGTGTTTAGAGGGTTTGTTCTCCACTGTGGTGGGGGGTGTGGCTAAGATAGCAGTTCCAGTTTTACCACTCTTATTGATTTTGTGCTGGCTTGAAGTGCTCAGAAGAGAAAAAGGAGCATTGTTTCTATGTGTCGTGTAAAGGAGAGGGAAGGAGGAAATGTTAGAAGGATGATTTCTCAATTTTATTTCTTAAAAGGCACTCTTGTCGTTGCATTTCCTCCAAACCCAACCTTCTGTGTCCAGTTTGACTGCAACACATCCTCGTTGGTCTAAGAGTATATGGAAAGATCGAGAAGGATTTTTCCGAACCATGGGTAGGTCAGGCAGGATTCAGTAGAGCTGGCTCTGCTGGTGGACCTTCAATACCTCACAATACTCATATTTGAACTGATTAACCTTGGTATTTTGATCGGCCTGAAAATGTAAAATGAGGTCTTTTATAAGGAAATGAAAAAAATCTAAATGTTTACAAACATGCTAATTTCTGAGTTTCTGATCTTTATAGTCCCATCACTAATATCACTGCATAAAAATCAGTCAGGAAATCTGATGTGATGTGAGAGTGGCCACTCTGAGGGAAGTGGGAACACCGAAGAGGCTAAGAGGGTGATTCTGGAGTCACCCAGACCTTCCCTGAGTTCTGCCTCTGTCATGTAGTAAGTTTGTCATCTTGAAAAACTTTCTTAACCTGAGCCCAGCCCTTTCAGTTAATGTATACGTACCACCTAGAAGACCCGGCACATAGTAGGTGCATAGCAAATGTTAGTTATTCCTGCTCTCCTGACACAGAGAACTTTAGCTCATACTAACATGATATGGTACATCCTAAAACATATATTCAGGTCATCCCCTATTTTATTTGGGTTTCATGTTCATCTACTGAGTTTCTGAGCGCCTACTGTTGCCAGGTTGTGAGCACTGAGGAGTTAAACTAGGCATCTGTGACTGGTGTCTTTGCCCATTTTGTGCTGCTGTGACAGAACACCTGAGACTGGGTTCATTTGTTATTTATTTACTTATTCATTCATTCATTCATTTATTGACAGAGTCTCACTCTTGTTGCCTGGGATAGAGTGCCGTGGCATCAGCCTAGCAACCTCAAACTCCTGGGCTCAAGTGATCCTCCTGCCTCAGCCTCCTGAGTTGCTGGTAGTACAGGTCTGTGGTACCAAGCCCGGCTAATTTTTTCTACTTTTAGTTGCCTGGCTAATTTCTTTCCATATTTTTAGTAGAGATGGGGTCTCACTCTTGCTGAGGCTGGTCTCGAACTCCTGACCTCAAGTGATCCTCCTGCCTCAGTTTCCCAGGAGACTGGGTAATTTTATAAACAACAGAAATTTATTCCTCATAGTTCTGGAGGCTGGGAAGTCCAAGTCAAGGGGCCTGCATCGTGTGTGTGTGTGTGTGTGTGTGTGTGTGTGTGTGTGTATGAGAGAGAGAGGGAGGGAGGGAGGGAGGGAGAGAAGGGAAGGGGCCAATTCATCCTTTGATCCTTTTATCAGGAATATGCTGCCATGATAATGGCATTAATCCATACATGAGGGCAGAGCTCTCATGACCTAATCCCCTCTTAAATTTCCCACCTCACAATACTGTTGCATTGGGGATTCTGTTTCCAACACATGAACTTTGGGGGACACATTCAAACCACAGTAATGTCCAAGCCACAGTCCTTGCCTTAGAGGCAAGGAGAACATGATGATGTCATCAGCAGAGACAGTACCAGGAAGAAGAGCACATCAGTGGGGTTGGAGGTGGGGCAGTGACGGATTCCATTTCAGGTGAGCTGAGTGTGATGGGAGCCAGGATATGCAAGTGGATCAGCCCTGCAGGCATCCATTTTCAATGGATGTGCAGCTGTGTAAGCCGGAGGGCAGGGCTGGACACAGCCGTTTGGTGCCATGTTCAAGAGAGGTTGGAGTGGTGCATATACTCTGACCCTGCCAGAGGTTGTTTAAGGAGCCGCAGAGTGGAAAGAACTGTAAGGTAAGCAGCAATTCTACTGCTGTGTATATATCCAAAGGAGGGGAAATCACTATATTGAAAGGATATCTGCATTCCCATGTTTATTACAGCATTATTCACAATAGCCAAGATTTGGAATCAACTCAAGTGTCCATCAACAGATGAATAAGGAAATTGTGGCACATACACAAAATGGAATGTTATATAGCCACAAAATAGAATGGAATCCTGCCATTTGCAACAACATGGATGGAAGTGGACAGCATTATGTTAAACGAAAAAAGCCAAGCACACAAAGACAGATCTCGCATGTTCTCACTCATATGTGGGAGCTAAATATTAAAACAATTGATCTCGTGGAGACAGAGGATGGGACAGGTAGCAGGGAGGGGGAATAAAGTTGAGATGGTTAATGGGTGTAAAAATGTAGTTGCATAGTTAGAATGAACAATATTTGATAGCACAACAAAGTGACTATAATCAACAATAAGTTACTTTAAAACAACTAAAAGAGTAGAATAGGAATGTTGCTAACACAAAGAAATGATAAATGCCTGATGTGATGGATACCCTAATTATCCTGATGTGATTAATTCACATTGTACACCTGTATCAAAACATCACATGTACTCTATAAAGATATATAATTGTTATATACCCATAATAATTTTAAAAAGTATTAAAAGTTTTTTAAAAGTATAGGGTGAGGAAGGAGGCTAGGGGAACACCACTGCTTGGGAGCAGCGAAAGTTTCTGGGTGCTCTGTAGGGACTCAAAGGCATTATTTATGGCTATTTGGCTTTTAAAAATTAATATTTAGTTTATTAATGTAAGTCCAAAAATGTCATTTTTCTCTTGAGATCAACTACAAATCTTATAGTTATTAAAAATTCTCTAACTCTGTCAATCCTTTTAAGAGTGATCTTTCAACTTGGTTAATTAAAGTAACAAACATTTCAATAATGTATTAAACACAAAAAATTATTTAAAATTTTCAACTTAAAAATTCAAAGCCAAAATCAATCACTCAATGACATATTTTAAATTAAAAATCACAAGGCTAATCATGTTAATTAGCATATTATCTTAAAAAATGAATGCCTAAAATACTAAATAAAGACTTTTCCCTCAACTTATCTAAAAGTATAAATACTTTGGGTTTTATTCAGTCCATCATATTTATACTTAATTGTCAGTTTTCCCAGGGTTAAAGTGGTATCTTGTAAGGAAACATTTTTGCTTTCCAAAAAATATTTGGGGTTGCTTTCCTAGTGCATTTTTGCCAGAGAGTTAGCCTGGATTCAGGATCTAATTTTCCCTACGTATACTTGCTTTAATAGGGACTCAATATCTTACAAACAGTTCAGTTTTCTCACCTATGTCCCCAAGATTCAAATTACTTGTCACCTAATTCTCAACTCTTAGATTCAGCAACCTCCCACAGGTCGCCTTGCCAATTGACCGAACCAGTGGATCTGGTCACTGTTTAACCCTGTTCTGAACTCTTTGTACCTGCTTCCTTGTGGACTGACTCACAGATATGTATAGGGCCTGGGATTGGATTCTGTTCATGAAAACCTCAGGGTCAAACTTGACAACAGGTGGTGGAGGAAGAGGGACTGGTCACAGAAGTAGGAGAAGAACCAGGAGTGAGAAATGTAATAGTGTAACAGAAGTCAAAGGAAAAGAGGGTTTCAGAAAGGCAGGCTCCACCAACATCAGTAGTTTGCAGTGTAGCAAGGAGGTTTATAAGGCGAGGGGGTGAAATATGGCCATTAAATTTGGTCAGTGTGGACAAAACAAATAGCCACATATTAAGAGTGAACTAGAAGTGAGGAATTGGGAGTTGCAAGTAAAGACAACAATGACTCAAGAAGTCTTTAAGACTTTTTAATTTTAATTTAATTTTTTAGTAAGGGGAACAGAGAGAGGAGGTGGCAGACAAAGGACTCAAAGGAAGAGATATTTTTTATTTTTACTTAAAAAAAAGATTTGAGTATGTTTACTGTGAGTTGACTCTCCCCAATCCCGTCCTCCCCCACTTTTGTTGGTTAGAGTTTATAGATCCAGGACAAAGAATTAATTAGTGAAGCAATGTCCCAGAGGATGGGGGATAAAAGTTAAAAAGTCCACATGAAAAGGCTGACCTTGAACAGGAAAGGTATGCCTTATCCTCCGAGAACGCAGGGAACGAGGAAAGGACCGACAGTGCAGATAGAGCCGTGGCCCTGGGCGGGGCAGGAGGCTGAGGTGGGTCAGGCCCAACTGCCTGGGGCTGGCACGCGGCAGCCAGCGCCTGGCAGGGACGCACGCGGCTTCCACCAACAGTCAGACTCAGCCTGCGACGATGGCACACCCGAAATGGCCCAAAGGGAGCCAGGGGAGAGCTTCCCAGTAAGGTAGCAGGTCACACTAATCACAGATCAAAGACGATAAGAAACCCTACATGCTTTTATTCAACTCTGCTTTCTCAGTGAAAGAAAACGAAGCCAGAGGATCAGACAGGCTCAAGAGCAGTTACGAGCATCTCTTAAGCTAGAAATCAGGTTTCTTGGCCCCCCAGAGTCATGGCCTTTGAAAAATTAAATTCATGTAGCCAATATTCTCCACCTCTTTTCCTGGCCAACTTTCTCTCATTTATCTGCTGTCCGCACTCCATTTTCTCTGAAAGGCACTCCCTGCTCTTCCGCTGCCTCCCCATTTAAATGGGACCCCATAAAGCTATTATCCCTTTGATCTTTCCTATGTTGCACCGCAATTTAAATTCTTTTTATGTAAGGATTATTTACTGTTCGTCTTTCCCAGTAGGTACCATGGGCTGCATGAGGACAGGGCCTCTGCGACCTGGTCGGCAGAGAGCACAAAGCCTGGCCTGTTCGTTCATGTTTGTTCAGCTCCACAGAGAGCCCTGTCCCTACTGTGAAAGCAGCGAGCAGCAGCCCATAGCCTGAGGCTGTCTCCAGACTTTGAGCTCCTATAGAATGAACTGCAACAGAACATATAAACAAACCAAAATTGAACCTGGGAGTATATGTATATTTTTGTAACAAATAACTAAGTTTCAACCAATCACAGGCAGCTGATCAGACCATGCCTACAAGGGCAGACAGCTGCGGTAACCCATCCAGTTATCTCTGCGCTTTACTTCTGAGTTCAGCTTATGAAAGCTCATTGCTCATGCTGTGGAGGGGAGCTCTCTGAACCTCTTGTGGTTCTGAGTGCTGCTTGATTCATGAATTGTTCTTTGTACAAAAAAAATGTGAAATTTACTTTGTCCAAAGTTTTTCTTTTAAAAAATATCCAATGCATGATGTGGGAGGATAGTATTCAAAAATTTTATTTGCAAATTAAAGTTCTCCATTTGGGGGAAAAATACTGTGTGGTTTCAGGAAGGCTGACATATTTTCTCCATAGTATATGAAAAATATGGGAAATGTCCAATACATATCTGTTGGGTGAATAATAATTTCTGAACTATTGGAATCTTAATTCCTTTAAAGAAAAAAAAAACATTGCCACATAGCCAGTCAAAATAATTTAAAGATTTTTTCCAAACATTAAAAAATGTATTTAGATAAGCAAATTGATTCTCCAAACAATGTTATTTAGAATAAACATTAAGGTTCATCAAAACTTAGATAATAACTGACTTATAATGGCAATACTGATCATATAAGGTAGCTCCTCGGATAATATATAACTAGAAGGCCCAGTTTTTAATTCCTAAAGTGTCACACTTTTTAAGTATCTCCGAGATATCTTCTCTTATACCTGACTCTCAGATATAAAATGAACTTACTAATTTTTGGTGTAGAAATTCATGTATTTACAAACATCTAATAAGAAAAGGTATCACCAATGAATTGCCTACAGTCTTTTCACAGGGAAGGTAATTTGCAAACACATGCATGAAGACTAGTACTATAGAGTAGGCAAATATTTTTTCATGTCCCACCCAACGCAAACAAATGAAAATAGAAACTTCAAGAACAATTATAAAATATCTTTGAATTTAAAGGCACAGCACCCTTTCACCCTTTGGCTCCCTCTGTCCTTTCATCAGAAATACACATTTCTTAATCATTCCCAACTGAGAATTTCTAGCAGGAAAGCATTTCTGTCCTTTTAATTGTGAGGTAATTCATGTTTTTTGTTTTTTTTACATTTCTTTACTCTCAAAACTTTATGATGGAAAAAAAATGGATAGAAAGTACTAGTTTGTTGATTATGTATATTAAGAAACCTAAGTGAGTATTTTGGTCTAGTCCTTAATTATACCTATAGACACTTACATTCTAACTCTTTCATGGAAATTTTAAATTCCCAAATTAGTTATTTTCCCTAATGTTTATGCATGCAAACTATATCTCCCAACTGGCACAAAATTTTTTGCCATATCTGTTTGGGAGGGAATATGATCACTGTTCTTGTGGTAAAGCAGATAAATGGTCTATGCCCAGGTATGCACGGATCCAGTTATGAGGAACATCGATCCTGGAGTTTCAGGTCAGTCTGATTCAAATGGTCTGCCTTGTTGTCCATCTACAGTGTTCTGCATTTTACTAGAAAATTCAGTAACTATATCTCATACCAAAGATACTATCAGTCTGATAGATTATTGCTCAATCTGGGTATATAGTTAAAAAGAACAATGAGAAACATAACCTCTTCCAGGTACTTCTGAAGGTGTACATACATACAGTCCAGGTCTGGGTTATACACAGATAGTACCAACTCTCTTAATACCCCCATCAGGACCCTTACACTTGTGTTATCTTCTACTGATGTCTTTGAATTTTCTGACTCTGTTTGGGCTGTGGTTCAGTAACATTCCTTCCTATTTCACTTGCAATGAAGGTCTACTGTCTATTCACCTATGCATTCTCCCTTTGACTACTACACTCAGCCGCTACGTGAGGTTAGTTTTCAAGAAGCTTATTGAGAATGAAATTTCTGCATTTTTCAATAAAACAAGGCAAGCTTATTGAAAGGCAGAATTACAGCTGACTGAGGAGAAAATAATTACAAGGAGTCCCAAAAGTTGCCATACATAGGGAAAATGGGAAATTGTAGCTAAATTTAATGTATGGGAAATTGTAGCTAAATCAATGAAATTGTAGTTAAATTTAGCTACAATTTCCTATTTTCCCTATGTATGGTGACTTTTGGGACACCCTGTATTAGTACATTAAATTATCCTTTTTTCATTACAGTTATGCATCGCTTAATGACATGAATATATTCTGAGAAATGCATCATTAGGTGATTTTGTCATTCTGCAAACATTATAGATGGTCCTTTTTGTGAACTGGTATAGCTTACTACACATCTAGGCTATATGGTATATTTTATTGTACCCAGGCTACAAACTTGTACAGCACATCACTGTCCTGAATACTGCAGGCATTTGTAACACAATGGTAAGTACTTGTGTATCTAAAACATACAAAAGTTACAGTAAAAATAAGGCATTACAAAATTATGGGACCACTATCATCATATATGGTCTGTTGTTGACCAAAATGTCTTATGAGGTGCATGACTGTGTATCAAAATACTGTTAATTATAGTTTGCTGATACAATTTAAAAGCATATCATAGTCATGAGACAACTGGTTTTGTTTTTCCCATATTCTAAGATAAAACGTATAAAATGCATTATACGGACACCTTAAATGCTTGGAGCAATGCAAACCCACACAAGATTATCCACAGGAGAAAGGAAACTGATGTGAAAGAGTTTAAACTGAACTTTTTATACAAACATACCTAGGTGTGTGGGTATACAGAGTCTAAAAACTCAAGCAGATGGTAACTTAAAAATGGAAATGTTTAGGATATGGCACATGTTTAGTTAAAATAATAAAATACTGGAAACAAGCTCACCAAATTTGCAAAATGGAAGGCGGAGGGCAGAATAGTTTCTGAAAGACAGTGGCTCATTTAGGTGATGAATGCCAGATGCTAAGTAGAACTGGAAGAGACAAAAGTGTTCTGATTAGCTTCTGGGGAGGAGGAAGAAAGAATCACACCTCAGAGGTGGAGAGCCAGACACAGCCCTTAACAGATGGGGCGACTCCCTCTTCACCCGGGGAGCTGCTGGTCTACCCACAAGGCACGAGGTGAGCTGCCTTTGGGAGGAGGTTTATGGCCGTGAGTAGGATTCGGAAGCGCCCATGGGGCTGAGCTCCCAAACATGAGGGTGACAATCTGAAACACTGCTCTGGGCCCACAATCAGGCCAGGGTTGGCTGTGCTTCTGTGAGGTAAGAAACAGTCCCTGAAACACATTCTGTGGAAAGAGTCTATGAGAGTCATAGGATAAGAGTTCCCATATCTGTGGGAAATCAATGAAATTGTCAATGAATTAAAAGCATGCCTTGAACAGCCATGCCATTTCCTGTAGGAAGTTCAGAGTATTGGTATATTGTTGCAGTGAGAAGATGTCCACTGACATTCCCTTCAATCCAAAGTCTAATTCTCCAGCGTAACCTAGAGAATTAATACTAGGTTAATATTAGGCAAGTAGTTTATTGTTACTGGGTGTGTGGTGAGAGAGAGCATGCATGTGCACACAAGCTAGAGAATACTGTGTGAGTACAAGCCAAGAGTGGGAATCTTTCTCTTTCCTGAATTTTAGTCTCACCTCTTAAATCTGAAGTCTAACTGAAGTCCGTCACTTGTTTTAATGAGTGCTCTGCAGTGTGCGGGCACAATACTGGACACTGACCTCTGAGTTTGAGCACATGATTTACTGAAGGGCAAAGACAAATGTATTTACTTGGCAGTCCAAGGAAAGCCAAGTTATTCACAGATACAGTGAGTACTATGGGAGACTTAAGCTTGTTGTAGAAAGAATTCTAGACCACAAGTCAGCATAGCCCTGGGCTCTATTCTTGACTCTGCTATTAATTTTGGGTTGTGTGACTTTGGCTAAACCATTAGTCTCTTTCGACTTCAGCTTCCTCATATGTGAAATGGGGATGTTGAACTAAATGATCTGTAAAGCCCCTTTTGGATGTAACATGCTGGAATGTATGTGGTTTGTGTGTTCAGAAGAGAGCAATCATTTTAAGATAGAACAATGAGAAGCATTCACGGGAGAAGTAGCATAGTTTCCTCTTTTTCTGCAAAGTCTGCTTTCTCTGATTACAGAAGTTAACATGGGAGTTGCAAACAATCCAGAGTATAGAAATATCAAATGTAGATAGTATCTCCAGGTATCAGTTTAAAATTTATTCTTCCACATATTTTCTGTTAAGTGCTAATTAAAATTATTACTATTTTATTAAATGAAACACTAGTGCATTTTTCTTCAATACATTTTTAAAAACTTAAGACTATATCCTGAATATCTTCCCATAATGTCACTTCATTAATTAATATATCTCATTTTTCAATCAGTGCAGAGTACTGCATTGTATCTATAATTTGTGCTTTATTTAACCAATGTATATTAATGACTTATGAAAAATTTTTGATCACAAATAACACTGCAGCAAAACTCCTTGTATACCAGGGTCCTAAACTCCAATCTTGACATGTCCTCCTTTATTTCCCATTTCCAATCCATCACTAGATCCTGGTGCTCTCACATAATATGTAAGGAATCCATCTACTTCTCGTTAATTGCCTCTATTTTACTCAAGTGGAGAGGGAACAACCTCTTCTCAGGCAATAGTCCCTTTATTGATCCTCTCTCCCCAAGACCTGCCTTCTTGCTTTCTACACTGCAGCCAGAGACGCAAATCTTACTACTTCCCAGTTTAAGACCTTCTCACTGGCCGGGCCCAGTGGCTCACTGCCTGTAATCCTCGCACTCTGGGAGGCCAAGGCAGGATTGCTCAAGGTCAGGAGTTTGAAACTAGCCTGAGCAAGAGCGAGACCCCATCTCTACTAAAAATAGAAAGAAATTAATTGGTCAACTAAAAATATATATAAAAAATTAGCCAGGCAGGGTGGCACATGCCTGTTGTCCCACCTACCCGGGAGGCTGAGGCAGGAGGATCGCTTGAGCCCAGGAGTTTGAGGTTGCTGTGAGCTAGGATGACGCCACAGCACTCTAGCCCAGGCAAGAGAGTAAGACTCTGTCAAAAAAAAAAAAAAAGACCTTCTCATTGTTCTCCAGATAAAGACCACTGACTATAATTGGTTGTAGTGTCCATAATTTGCTTTCAGATATGTCAGCATAGACAGTTTGAGACTTATGAGTGTGCTTTTACTCTGTATCCTAGGATGTTGAATAGTTATTATAATTCCTAGCATGCACTTCAGAGATGGTTAGTTAGAATTAAGCAGAAGGCAAGGGTGGCTTGTACAGGTATGCTAGCTTCTTTATCCCTAGTTAACACAAAGGACTTTATGAATCAGCAAAATGGATGTAAGAAGTTATTTCTCCTTGGTGAAATCAGTTTTGTAAAAGAGTGTGGACTGGCTAGAAACAATATGGTCGGAGGCATTCCCACTCTCTCATCCACAGGGTAGATTGCAGTAATCCAGTAGCCTGTACCCTTCCCAAGGGTTCCCAGTGCTTGTTATGAAAAATGCTTTGTCCAGTGGCTAGTTCAAAGAATTCTTGCTGCTTAAATTAAGCTGTTAAGTGAGCTCAACCCTTCTTCTAGAAGAGTGTCACATTTGCCTCTAATGAACTTTCCATGAAAGATACAGTTGGAGAAACTAAAAGAATAGAAGGAGGGACTTCACCAAGCTTCCAGAACAGGATGTATGGATGTTTCCATTCCTGCTTACTAATCAATGTTGCATTGTGAGGCTGAGTCAAACCTGAGATCAAGTGTTGAGGCTGCGAGGAAGGAGACCTTTATCCTCACCTACCTCTACATCCCGGAGGTTACAACACCCACAAGAGGGCCCTTACATATAGGAAGACCCAGATTAGCTGAGGTCAGTGTGCAGCATGGGGCCTATAAGGCCCTGCGGGGTCTAGCTCCTGCCTACCCCTCCTGATACTCCCTTGCTTGAGACATTCTAGGGACACCATCCACCTGGGGCCCTGCCCTCCCACCTCTGTGACTCCCTCTGCCAGCGAGGCTTCTCTCATCTTTTGGATCCCAGCTGACATTGTCCTCAGGGAAGCCACCTGCCCCTCGGTCAGGACAGTGAGCCACAGCCCCACTCCAGCCCCGGCCCAGTCCTCCCTCCTGCACCAGGACGCGGGTGGGGGTGTGTGGTTGTGTGGTGTGCTTGTCTCCCTGTGAGGCAGTGTCTGGGTCTGTTTCGTTCACCTTTGTAGCCCCACCACCTGGTGCAGTGTTTGACCTCTACAGACACTAGCTCAATAAGAGGGCATTTCGATTTTATTCTACACAATAATAGAAAAAAAAAAGCTTTTTATGGCACTAGGTTCACTAACCAGAATGGGTCCTCCACAGGGAGAACATATAACAGTATGTTTTTTAAAGTCTAACTTTTAAACTCACAAAATGAAGGATGAATACATTACATTCTAAAAGCAAGGCCATGGCTGTAGGGGACTGACATGATATTTTCTTAGTTTAAGAATTAAATTTAGTGAGTAATGTACATGTTCTGCCCAGAGCGTTTGAAAGTAATGTGTTCTGGACAGGCTCTCTGTCATAAACAAGGCTTAGAGGCATAACAAAGGACCTGAGCTGCAAGTAAGCAAGAGCTGCCCAGCCCCACGGCATTGGGGGTCTGGAGGCCACACGATAAACACATTGTTCCTGTGATTGCTACTTAAGCCCCATAAGATGGCTGGTTAGTCAATGACGGGTAAGACCACTCAAGGGAGGGGCGACCTAAGCCATGCACAGCCACAGGGGTTCAGCCTAAGAGAAATTGGGGATGAGAAATGCCCCCTGCAGCTGCCTTGCCCATCCTTGCTAATCTCGGTCTGTGATCTATGCCTGGCGCCTAGAGCAACCACCTGGAAACTTTGAGTCAGGGGATATCTGTGTCCCTAAGGCTACGTGTTCCGAAATTTATGGCCATTGCTACAATGCCTGGGTGGTTACGAATAAGGAACTAATTTTTTAGAGTATGACAATAAAACTGACCTGGTGTATTATGACTCAAGTCAACCATCTGTATGTGTGTCCTCGTTTTTTCTTTGTGTTCTGCGTCTTTGTTTTGTGTTCTGTGTTCATCCTCCATCCTGTAAACGGGCCACGACACATGGCTCTCTCTTTTAAATATTATACACGCCAATTCAGTCATTTTGAAATTCCTTCACAGAGCAGAAAACCAGAAGAGGTCACCTTCCTCAGCTCTCATCTCCACATTTAGTCTTCTCAGTTTTCCCCCAAACCACGCCCCTCCAGCACGACACAGGCTTTGCTGTCTCAGAGGCTCCACAGTGTCCTCGCAGGCCCTGCGCCTGCCCGCTTGGCCAACACAAATGTGGAACCACTGTGTCCTCCTGGCCCCGCCCAGGGGCAGCACGGCCATACTTAGGAAGCGGGGCCATACTTACTTAGGAAGCGTGGCCATATTTACTTAGGAATCGTGACCATACTTACTTAGGAAGCCCGGCCATACTTAGGAAGCTCTGCCATATTTAGGAAGCTCTGCCATACTCAGGAGGCCTGGCTATACTTAGGAAGCCTGGCCATACTTAGGGAGCGCAGCCATACTTACTTAGGAAGCCTGGCCATACTTAGGGAGCGCAGCCATGCTTACTTAGGAAGCACGGCCATACTTACTTAGGGAGCGCCGCCATGCTTACTTAGGAAGCACAGCCATGCTTACTTAGGGAGCGCCGCCATGCTTACTTAGGGAGCGCCGCCATGCTTACTTAGGGAGCGCCGCCATGCTTACTTAGGGAGCGCGGCCATGCTTACTTAGGGAGCCTGGCCATACTTAGGGAGCGCGGCCATACTTACTTAGGGAGCCTGGCCATACTTAGGGAGCGCGGCCATGCTTACTTAGGGAGCCTGGCCATACTTAGGGAGCGCGGCCATGCTTACTTGGGAAGCACGGCCATACTTAGGGAGCTTTCAAAGCCACCCACACAGACGTGGGAGCAGACGCTTGGAAATTCGGGGCGCCCCTGCGCCGGGGCCAAGCCCTGCGCCCTGCCTGGCGGGGCTCCGGGCAGGTGAGGGCGGAGCTGTGAGAGGGCGGGAGCTCGAGGCCGCCTGCCCTCTCTGGCCGCCTGCGCCCCGCGGTGCCGCGCCAGCCTCCACTTGTCACTTTACATTCGAGAAACCGGGAGAGCGCCGAGGCCGAGACTCAGATTTACGAACGCCTGCCTTTGCCAAGCGTGGACTCCGCCGGGCAGACGGCCGTAGGGGAGTAGCTGGCATCCGGTCTTACAGAGCAGCAGCCGGGAGCCAGGGAAACCAGTGAAGTTCGGAGGTTCCACGACACGTGGCAGAGCAGGATCCTCCACACCTGGCCGAGCCCGCGCTCGTCCCGGGCTCCTGGGGACGGCGGGCCTCACTGCAGGGCCAGGCCTTTCCTCCGGCCGCTCAGGGAGCAGCGCCCGCGCAGCCCTGACGGGGACGGGACGCGGCCAGCGCAGCCCTGACAGGGACGGGACGCGGCCCGCGCAGCCCTGACAGGGACGGGACGCGGCCCGCGCAGCCGTGAAGGGGGGACATGGCCGGGACAGCTATGACGGGGGACGCGGCCGGTGCAGCCGTGACGGGGGGACATGGCCGGGACAGCTATGACGGGGGACGCGGCCGGCGCAGCCGTGAAGGGGGGACATGGCCGGGACAGCTATGACGGGGGACGCGGCCGG
>VSMD01060143.1:0-52388 GCA_008750895.1 Mirza zaza | reverse complement strand
GGGACAGCTATGACGGGGGACGTGGCCCGCGCAGCCGTGAAGGGGGGACATGGCCGGGACAGCTATGACGGGGGACGCGGCCGGCGCAGACCTGACGGGGACGGGACGCGGGACGCGCAGCCCTGACGGGGGGACATGGCCGGGACAGCTATGACGGGGGACGCGGCCGGCGCAGCCGTGACTGGGGGGAGACGCGGCCCGCGCAGCCCTGACGGGGGGACATGGCCGGGGCAGCTATGACGGGGGACGCGGCCGGCGCAGCCGTGACTGGGGGGAGACGCGGCCCGCGCAGCCGTGACGGGGGGACATGGCCGGGACAGCTATGACGGGGGACGCGGCCGGCGCAGCCGTGACGGGGCGGGGGTGGACGTGGCCGCACGCACGGGCAGAGGCGTGGGAGCCGCGGAGCGCGCGTCCGGGAGGAGAGCGGGTGCTGCCCGCGGCCGGGTGTGCTGCGTCTTGCCCAGTCACGCCGTGGCGAACGCTGTGTTTCCGTTTGCTTGTTTTGCTTTTGGTGTGTCTAGGTAACTCTTAAAAGGGGACTCCCCGGTAAGGGTTGCCGTTTCGGTAATGTCACTCTTAGCTTTGTTGTCACATGAAAGTAACACTGCTCTTGCCCGTCAAATCCTCAGATGTAGGCAGGGTAGTGCGAAACCAGCCCTCCGAGTCTCTCCACACCAGTAAGCTGTGACTTCTCCTCCCGCCTGTGTGCAGGTTCAGCCCCAGAGCCACCCCTAGCCTCGCTGCAGCCCCGGGACGCCGCCTCCCGCGTCCAGGGCGGAGGGCCGCAGCTCCCGCGCCAGCGCTCCGGCCTCGGCCGCCGCCAAGGGCGGGCGCCCGCCTGGGCTGCGGGAGTCCCTGCGGGCGCTTATCACGGCCACCCCTAGAACTCGTGGCTTCCTTCAGCAAAGCCAAATCCTAGTGATGAACATAAAACTTATCTCGTCAGCTTTAAGACAGAATATAGAAAAATTATAAACCAAATCTTGACTATCCAATTAACTTTGTTTTATGATTCCCTTTAGAAATGACTATAGTATCAAACGTGTTTGGTTACATGCCAGGTAGCTATTTAGCAAACCAGGATTCAAACTCAGGTTGTCGTGACTTTAAAATGTGAGCTCTTTCTACTTCCCCACGCTGCTTGTCAGTGGCTGGGAAATGCCACCGCGGGGAAAAGAACTGCCTTGAAGTAGCTTAGTCAAAAAGTGCAGGACTAGGGTGTGGGGAGGTTGGCATGGGGGTTCCCAAACCTAGGGTTATCTCCGACTTGTGCGGCTTTCCTTGAACAGGTCCCTTCCTCTCTCCAGGCCTTGGTTTTCTTATCCATAAAAAGGATGTCATCTACGGACATTTTTAGTGTCAGCTTAGTTGCTTAAGAAATATGCTTGAAAATTGACTAAAAAAATGTAAATCTTTTCATCACGCAGAGTCAAAGGGAAAGGCTACAAAATAGCTCACATCGTTTGAAATATAAAGTGTGGTTTGCTGCCATTGGAATCAATATGTGGATTCCATGAAATAAGAAAACCAAGTGTGAGAGAAAACCAGTTTTTAATGAGGCATTTTCAAGTTTCCATGAAATAATTACTTCAAAATCATAAATATAAATTTTCAAGCATCTTTCCAAGTTTTGCTGAGTGTATATGAGAACACAAAACAAAATAAAAAAGATGATCAGTTTGATAATCTCCTCCAAATACCAAACAGAAAACCTATAGGGTGCTTTAGTGGACAAATACAGGGGCCAGCTTGGGGCCAGCAGACCTGGGTTCAAATCTTGCCTGAGTCAAATCTCCAAGTCTCAGTGTCCTTAACTGTGAAAGGGGTCATGATAATCCTACCTGTACGCATGTCCCAGGGTAGTTGGGAAGGCCTAATAAACTACATGAAGAACTGTTTCATTATAAATAATTGCCTGCCAAAAAAATTTTGCCACTATTTACATGGGCATGTAGATTTGGAATTTTAATGTTTGAACCGCCTCTTAGCAAAAACTGGAAAACTGCTATATTTCCAAGGAATGGGGCAGCTGCATTAAAACAAACAAACAAACAAAAACTCAAACAACTACCACCAAACAGTATCCTTTTGTTTTGGCAGTAAAGAATGCAAAGATAACATCCCAACCTGAAGGTTAGGAAGCACAACTGGGAACTCAGCAGTCCAGAACAGTCTCCACCTTCTCCCTTTCTTCCCTCAGAATCCAAGCTGGCATCACGTCCTATGGGAGATGCCTTGATATACCTCCCAGAGTGGCCCTTTCTCCTCCATCCCTACCTCAGTCTCAGTTATCCTCTCCGTGCGCCTAGATAACAGCAGAACCTGATAGCCAGGCTCACCACTGCCCGAGGAACCTTCCTAGGAAGCAGATTTCGTCAGGATCTGCGGTGATTCCACCAGTCTCACACCACTTGCCTCTACTACATAAATCAGGCCTCTCCTCTAGACTGGGAATCCCTCCGCTTGCCTCAGAGCTGTGGAGCTGAGTACAGCCTCAGGCCTTGCTCTTGCTGTTCCCTCTGACTAGGAAGCTCTTCCAGCATCCGCTCCTGATCTTAATATAGTCCGTTCCCCAAGCTCCCTTTGGTGCAGGGCCTCTCGGACTTCACTGTGATCATGAACCATCGGGCCTCTTGCTAAGACACAGATTCTGATCCAGTAGATTGGCGGTTGCAGTCAAGACTCTGCATTTCCAAGAAGCTAACAAGCTCCCCGTGACCATGACTCTGCTGGTCCTTGGACTCCACTTTGAGGAGCAAAGCCAATTGGCTTATTGGACAAAATGCGGGGGAGGAGTAGTTTTTTGAGATACATAGACATGGGTTTGAATGCCATCTTCATCAGGGCTTAGCTGTGTGATCTGGGGCAAATAACTCCTGTGTACAGCAGGAATATTATCTATTTTATATAAATGATGTGAGGATCTTTTAAGCTATCAATAGATATCATTCTTTTCAAATGTGTCTTTTCTGTGGCTGCCCTGAACTCATCATCTTCATCCTCTACTAAATTTCTCTGATGATCCAGTCTGCTTGTTTCTCTTTACTCTGAACCCTATTGTTAAATAGCATGTGTGTGCTTGCACACACACATAAATGAGAACATACGTTCTTTAAGGGCACAATCATGTTGGATCTTATCTCTTTTAGCATATAAATCAAGAAAAAGTATTACTAAAGTTAGATATTTTTCATGCAAAACTCTGAGCTGTGGGTATTGAGTAATAATCCACCCTTCACTGCGCCATGGCGCAGAGGGGCGGGGCTGCACTGCGCTCTGAGCATGGCTGGCGTCAGACCCCAGTGCCAGTGCTGGACCCTCCCTTACCAGCTGCACTCCCTGCCAGTCCCGACGAACACGTCTGGTTCTTAGTTTCTTCGCCTGTAAAAGAGGAATTCTGCCTTAGCCTCTAGCATTGTGGTGAGAATTGAATTAGATAAGTCATGCAAGGTACAGGGCCCACCCAGCAGAATGTGAAAATGGCCACAATTCTCTATCCCTCCCTGAATCCCCTGCCATCCTCTAAGGTGACTTGGCAGCCCCTCCCATCAAAAGGTAGAGTCTATTTCTCCACCCCTTACATCTGGGCTGGCCTCTTGACATGATTTTAAAATAGACTGGAGTACAAGTGAATGAATTGTGTCAGCCTGAGCCTAGGCCTCAAGGGGCCTGTTTCCCTCTTACAGCCACGCACAAGCCCAGGCCAGCCTGCTGAACGATGACAGACGTGAGGCTCTGCTGATCCCCGGTGACTCAACTGACGGCTGGCTAACACGTAGAAGCAGAGCCACCTTAGTGACCACACACACAACGGAGCCTGTACGAGACCAAGAGATGTGCCCAGCCGAGCCCAGCGCAAACTGCTGATTCACAGAATCATAAGGTAAATAAATGGTGATTGTTTTGAGCCATTATGTTTGGGGTGGTTTGTTACACAGCTGCATGTAACTGATACTGTATATATGAGTAATTTCTAAATGAACAGTGGCTATTATATTTTGGGGAAAATATAATATTATTATAGAAATAATTTAATAGAAAATAATATTTAATAGAAAATAATTTAATAGAAAATGAGTTTTCCATAGTATTAAAATTTGTACTTCTTAGCAGTAGTAGGAAGATGACTGAACCAGAAATTAGGACTCTTAGATTCTGGTCCCAGTAGCTTTTCTGATGGCAGACATATGACCTTGGACAAATCATTTAACCTGTTTGTGACTCAGTTTCCTCATCTGCAAATTAAGGTAGTTAGATCAAGTAACCTCTAGGGTTCTTTGCCAGCTCTAGAAAGGACTGAAAGTACATGTTTCCAAAATGCAGTCAGTACTTACCTTCTTGCTCACAGATAGTTCTGAACGCAATTTAAGTTTTCTTGTATTTTAGGGTTTAACCAAAGATAACCTTCACTGTATTGTCTTCACGGTCTGGCAGTTGGTTGTGACCACATTTCATAGTTATCTTAAGAGCCATACATTGAACCTACAAGGTGGCTCTACTTGCTGTGGACCAGGAACCCAGGTAGCCAAGGTCATCAGGAATCAGAAGCGAAATGCCATGTAAGTTCTCATAGTTATCTAAGTATGTGGCTCTTAACAATTTGCAGGTGCAAGTAAATTTCTTTCATTCATTTCTAGGTTGCAATAAATATTATGGAGGACTGAGGTTGTTAGCAATCTGACCATCAAATAAAAGAGATACTGTTGTTTACAGCAATAAAGAATCAAATCTTTGCGTTTGTCCCACTACATGACCAAGATACATATTATACTCAATCACCAAATGTCGAGAAAAAAATTAACATGAGGATCAAATTTCAAAACTCTTGTATGTAGAGATGCACTCTAGAACCAACGATCAAGTGAATTAATAAATTAAAAGTGTAACCAAATACTCATTGATTAAAAAGCTATGCATGTGGCAGTGAGTCAATAACCAAGGTGACTTTTCTTCTTTCAGAGGCACGTGCACTTCTCACAGACCACTAATACTCCTACAATATAACATAGTCTTCTCTGTGACATGCAGTAAGCTATGTTTTTTCCTTCTTTTCTTTTTCTTCATTTTTGTTCAGTCGTTAAGATCCAAATAGTAATCCATGTTGTGGCCTACTGAAACAAAAAAAACCCAACAAAACAAAACAAAAACAGAAAGGCTATTCTACCGTCCACTTCCACTAGTGTTAAACAATCAGAAGTCAGGACATTTTTACTCCCAGAAGAGGTAAGCTATGTCAGAGAATGTGTGTATAATATGAGGGCAACAGTTCACCTTAACTTTGCTTTCAGATATATATATTTAAGTCTACAGAAAGAAGCACTAGGTTGAAAATATGAAATGTAATTGCCTCATTCATTATCTGAAGCTTTTTTCTGTGATGGAAACAAACTTTGAGGGGCCCTAGATGCGTTCAAGTCCGTGTGAAGAACACTGCAGTGAAATGTGTCCTATTTTTATCTACCTGGAAAAATATATTTTGAAATGATGTTAGAGATTTGAGTCATCTAATAGTTTCTTACAGTTAAAATCTGTAATACCACTGCTTCCCTAAATTTCTTTGAATTGATTGACTTTCCTCTCTATTCTCATGTGGACTTTTGCAGCAACTGCTTTTGGTCTTGTTTCAATCTTCCCTGTTTCATTCTTCTGATTGTACCCTGAGTGAACTTTCTAAAATAGAGATCTGCTCTGCTTAGAATCCTTCAGTGGCTTCTCCCAAGACTGTAAGATTCCTCAAGACAAGGACTGTGTCCTCAGAACCTCACCAACTATCTGGTGTTTCTGGGTCTACACACATGATATCTCCACGGCCAGGTCAGGGCGTCATTTAACTTTGGAGAACCACAGTGCCCTGAATAAAACAGAGTTCACTGCTCGTGATAAAACTTGAGACAATGATATCATGTGCTAATAATATTTTCTGCAACTCGGGAGCGTCTTTTCTAAGATGCCTGACAACTCTGAGTCAGTGTTTTGAGTTCTTTTAATTATCTGCTGCAGGACACATTGGTGTTTTAAGGATGTTTTAGGATAGGATCGTTTGATGATCTATAGTCCTTCTGAAGATTCCAGCCTCAGAGGGACCATGATATTCTCAAGTGAAGAGAGTGCAAGTAGATGAATAATTTCAGTTTATTCTCTTAAATAACATTCAGAGAATAACCATAGCAGGAAAGACTACAGCTGGGGTGGCAAGATGGCTCAATGGTTAAGAACAGACACTCTAGAAAGGCTACAACTGGGCGACCATCTGACCTGCAAATGGGTAAAGACTCTAAGTTTGCCCTCCCCTTGGGCAGACCTACCAACTCTTACCAACTCTTTTAGATACCTAGAAAGTCTCTCTGTAACCAGATAATCAGTCTAATGACCAACAAATTTTTTAAAAAGAAAAAAAAAAAACAAGCAGGAGGTAGGTATTATTAAACCAAGACCCCAAAAGAGCCCAAGATTCAGGGTTATTACAGAAATTGTATAACTAGGGGAATGTGAAACACAGTCTAGAGAGAGGAAACCCAGCTACCGGGAGGTTGGTATTCAAGTGTTGGGAAACTGGAGTTTCCTAACAACTTCCCAGCTTCCAAGAAGAATAGCCAGTGGGCTTCTGGGTACCAAGGGCAGGGTGGTTCCAGAAGGAAAGAGGGCTGTATCTACGCTCTGCCCTTGGGATGCCACCGGGTTCTGGCCAGAGCTTAGCTAGGTTGAGTTTCCAGGTTTAGAGAGGCTCTAGGTGGGAAGTCAAGGGAATCATTCCATGTTTAGGATAATGGAACATGTTTAACTGATATGCAAAATTTTGTTTAGTTTTAAATTCTAGATATGCAAAAAAGCTCTTTGAAACATAGCTAAGATTAGTCCTATTTATCTTTAGATATCATTCAATATCTAAATCTTTAGAACCAATGAGGACCAGGCCATGGGGCCAAGTGCCATGAAAAAGGCACCTGTCACATTCTCGCTGAATGAATGAAGGAGGAGGGTCAAAGGATGGACACAGAGTAGGTGAAGAAGAGAAATAAGCCACACCTCCCCTTCCTGTACCAGTGGCTACTCTATTCTTCCTCAGTGACCAAAACAATTGACACATCACACTTTAGGGAAATACAAATAGCCCAAGAATTTGACTTCACCTTCGGAGCTTCAAATTATTGTTTCAATTATCTGCCTCATGGCTGTGGTTTTACAAAAGGGACCATAAGGTATTCTATAGGCACTGGTGTTTAGATTTAGAAGCTTTACTGTCTGTCTTGTCCTTAAAATAGTATTTACTGAAGGATGAAATGGGGGAAACCCAGCAAATATAGACTCTATTATCTTTTTTTTTATGAAAAATAGAGACATTTACTGAAAAAGATACAAGAAACATTGTAAATAGGACAATGAAGCCTCAGTGCCTTCAAAGTAGGCATATTGGGACCTCACACAGTTCTCCCAGCATCTCTTCCATTGTTCAAAACATTCTGCAAAATCCTTTGTTGGAATCGCCATCAGCTGCCTTGTTGTATTGTCCTGAAACTCATCAATGGTCTGAAATCTCTTCTCTTTCAAAGGTGATTTTAGTTTAGGGAAAAGCCAGAAGTCTCAGGGCACCAAATCTGGGCTGTAGGGGGGCTGAGTCACCTGTGTGATTTGATGTTTGCCAAAAAACTCTGCTTGAGACATGATGCATGTGTGGGTGCTTTGCCATGACAAAGCTGCCAATAACTAGTTGCCCGCGGCTGCAGCCATTTTTGTCAGATTGCATCTCTCAACACACGAAGAACATTGAGGTAGTACTCCTTATTGTTTGGCCTGGAGGAGCATACTCGTGATGGACAACACCTTCCCAATCAAAAAAACAGTTAACATGGTCTTGATCTTGCTGCAACTTTGCCACACCTTCTTTGGCCATGGAGAATCAGGCGACTTCCATTGGGACTACTGGGCCTTTGTTTCCAGATCATAGCTGGAGACCCATGATTCACCTCTGGTTGTGACCTTCTGGAGGAAATCTGGTTCATTGGTAGTGGTTTGAAGCAAGTCATTAGCAAATGCAGCACAACGTTCCTTCTGTTCTGGAAGCAGAAGCCATGGAACCCTTTTTGCCACATGTTTTATGCCAAGATCCTGTGGCAAAATATTGGATACAGTAGGTTTTGGAATCCCCAGGTCAGCTTCTAGTTCTTGCGCTTGGGTCCCTGATCTTTGTTGACTGCAGCCCATACTCGTTCAACATTCTCAGGTGTTCTGCTCCTTGCAGGCCTTCAGAATGCACATCACTTTCAACAGATTCTGGACCATCTTTGAAGAGTTTGTGCCACACTTTTATTTGTGTTGCACTCATTGCGTCATCCCTGAAAGCCTTCTGAATTCATCCAAATAGTCTTCTCGGAGGAATGTTCAAGCTTAATGCAAAATTTGATGCAGATTTGTTGCTGTACTCAGCTCAATCATATTGAATGCGACTGCACACAGTACGCATGCTCACTCAATGGTGTCTAGCGCCTCACCAACTAGTACAGTGAAGTCATCATTGCTCATGCATGGGCATCCCAGTCCACTCTTCTTGGCCACCAGGTTCCATCGATGTTGCACAAACCATTCTTGTTATATTAACAATGGCTGGATACTTTCAGGGCAGACCTTGCATATCTGGGCAGGAGCAGAGAGAAGTGGAGTGGGGCACAGGGTCCCGTTGCCCACCTGAGGCACAGCTTCAGGCTGAGGATTTGCTGCAGGACCCCCGACCACCCGGCTGTCGCTACTCCTCTCGTGCTCCATCCCACCGCCCATTCACCACAGGGACATGAGGGACAAGCGCCCTAAGTGCTGCCGAAGCCCGCCCCAGCGCCCCAGCTCTAGACTCTATTATCTTTAAAAACAGCAACCACTTTCCATTTCTTTTCATTCAACTCTCAAATGCTTCTTTGCTTTTCTCCAGACTTTAGTCCTCACAAGAGCTTGGCTACAACCATCCAGGACATCCACCAAGCATGGTGAGCAGTGCCATCAGTAATGCTCTCCTATACACAGAGGCAGGAAGAAAATAAACACCCTGTTCTTTAAAGTTTTGAACCTCCTCCTGTTTAGAGGAACACTGACTTCCTCTAAATTCATGGGGCAAACTTTTATGAGATGGAAAAGAAAATGTACTAAGTCATTCAAGGCAGTTGTTATTTTGCTTTGTTTTTAAGGTTAATTACAGTGCTGGGGGAAAAACATTGATTTCTGCCTTATATCGTCGGGAAAATACTTCAGTGGTGGTTTGTGAAAATCTCAGCTCATCAGGGCTGCCAAGGTCAATGCAACCCAAGTAATCGACCTGGGAGATGCTTGCCTAATTATTAAATATTTAGCAAACATTTGCGACCATTCATCTGTTTGCACCTGGCAAGCTCTTCCCGGCATGCGGCCTCCGGGCCCGACCTCTTCCTCCCCGCCAGCGCGGGCGGGGCAAATCCCCGGACCCAGGGCATTTCAGAGAAACGGCGGCCGTCACACTCCATTTCCGTTTTATTAAAAAACAGACGCTTAAAAATGGGGGAGGGCGCATAGAAATAAGGGGAAATCTCTTGCAGTCTTTCCAACTCAAGTCCTCAGGCGCTGTTGGAAGTTCATTAATTAGGGATTTAAATGCAAAAGTGTCTCACAGAGCCAATTAGATGCCAAGCCTGACAAATGTCTAGGCCCTTAGTTTTGGGGCTTGCAAAAGCGCCCTCTCCGGCCAGGCCTGGCCTCCTGCAGCGCCTTTGTTGAACGACAAGAATTTTCTGGAGTTATCAAACTGCAAAGCGCCTCCCCGACTTCTCCCAGGGCAGAAGCAAATCAGAACACCAAAAACGACCCGCAAGAGAAGCGGGGAACCGCGCTCACGGCCGAGTCGCAGGCGCATCCCCCTCCCGCGGTGGCAGAGTCCTGCCCCCGGCGGCACGGTCCTATCTGCGGCGGCACGGTCCTATCTGCGGCGGCACGGTCCTGCCTGCGGCGGGACGGTCCTGCCTGCGGCGGGCGCGGGCGCGGGCGCGGGCGGAGGCATGGTCCTACCTGGGGCGGGCGGGGGCACGGTCCTACCCGCGGCGGCACGGTCCTACCTGGGGCGGGCGGGGGCACGGTCCTACCCGCAGCGGCACGGTCCTACCCGCGGCGGCACGGTCCTACCTGGGGCGGGCGGCGGCACGGTCCTACCCGCAGCGGCACGGTCCTGCCTGCGGCGGGCGCGGGCGGAGGCATGGTCCTACCTGGGGCGGGCGGCGGCACGGTCCTACCCGCGGCGGCACGGTCCTGCCTGCGGCGGCATGGTCCTACCTGGGGCGGGCGGCGGCACGGTCCTACCCGCGGCGGCACGGTCCTGCCTGCGGCGGGCGCGGGCGGCGGCGTCGCGGCCCCATGCTCGCGGGCCGCGGCGGCGGGAGGCGAGCGGCCCCGCGCCCAGGGCCGCCGGCGCGGGCATTGGGCCGGCGCGTCACGTGGCCGCGGGCGGGCTCCCGGCGCCCTGCCCGCACCGTGCGACCTACCCGGCCGGGCCGCCTGGGACAGTTTTCGCGCCTGCTCTCCGTGGTGCTGCAGAGGAGGCAGACTGTGAGCCGGGACGGAGCGGGCATACGTAGATGCGCCCCGGCAAACCGGTCTGTGCCGCACCGCGAGCGCCGGGCGCTCCGGCGTGCCCGCTCTGGCGCTAGCCGCTGCGGGCTGGCGCCGGGGGCCGGCTCACGCTCGCCCGCGCCCCGAGGGCCACCGCGGGTTCCAGGAACCCCAGGTTCCCCTTCTTCTCCCTGCTCTCTTTCTTTCCCGGAGGTCTTGGGACCTTGGCTGCTACACCCCGCTCAACCTGCTGAGCTCCACGCGCAGCTGTTGCCAGCCGCGTAGGTAAGGTGGGGGAGCCGGTTGCTCTGCCCTAAAATCCTGTTTAAGGAGTGGACATTGTTTTCACCTGCGCTCCAGAGCAAATGCTGGGCTTGCCAGGAAAATGCGGTAAGCGACTGCGCCACCTAGCTCACCCTCTTCTCTTTTTCCTTTTCAACTCTGGAGAGTTGGGTAAAAGTCGACGTTGGAGAGGCAACTGGACCAAGTACTATTTAAAGATGGACATACTGTCCTTAATTTTTCAATGTGTCTACTTTAGTGATTCCGGCTGCATTCACACATCTTCCACGCTTTATGGACGGAGACTCAATGTTTTGGATCCTCCCAGTTTTGTAGTAGCTGCCCGCTGCAGAGTGGTAGATTTCTGAGGGAAGTTACATGTTTTATGCCATTTTCAGATAAAAACACTTTGTCACAATAAACGTCCCTCATGTTCACCTTCTAGTTCACACTTTAGGAATGTCCACGGGATATTCGTACATTTATTAGTTAAGTTATTCTGTCCAAAAAGACTTTGGTATTTGTCTTGAGTTTTAAAGTGAGGTTCCCAGACTAGCAGAATCAGCCTCATCTGGGAGAACTTAGTAAAAATGCAAATTCTTGGGCCCCATCCCAGACATTGATTTAGAAATAGTGGAGATCAGGGAAGATGAAGAAATTTGTGTTTTCACAGGTGATACACACTCCAGTTTGAGAACTGCTGCTCTGAGTATGCTCAGGCAGCTGGCTAAGTTCCCCTCATCTGTTAAAGGCCGAGATTCTATAAAGCCAGAGGTGCTGTTGTGATTTGCAATGCCAAATTGCCAGCGTTGCATACTTTGTCATGTTGACACACTGAAGCAGCTGTCTGTCGATGAGTCTGTACCAAGTGTAATCTGTACTTTGCGCAGATCACTTAGAATGCCAAATGGAGACCTGAGAGGGCCCTCGTAAAAATATGGAAGAAAAACCTGTGGTTTCTTGATGCCAGCTGGGATGAAAACACCATGATTCACTTAGTTTTTTAGGTGTGCTCATGTTTTCGTTGCTGTATAAATTGTTCCCAACCAATGAGTCATGAAAGATATAGGAAAGCTAATTTGAGTGGATTTGTCAATATGGTTCCAAATAGTTCCAAATAGAACTTGTCAAATAGTGCTAAAAAGAGAAACAAGTTTTCTAAACATGTATGGTATCTACTTACATTATTACCCCCCGCCCCCATTATTAGGCATTGTAGTAAGAGCTCAAGAGAAAGAAATAACTGATAGGATCCTTTATCTCAGATTCTCCATGAGATGGATAGCATATTTCCAATTGCTTGCATGGATGCCTTATCTTTAAACTCTCTAGGTCTATGTTTATTTTATGATTTCCCCCACTTTGATCTCCTATTCACTTTACATTTTACTATCTACCCAATTTCAATTGGAACTGGAATTATTTGATTTTTTCCTCCCCTTCATCACCTGCCTCTACCAGCTAAATCCCTGAAATCACTCTAGAACTGCCCCTCTTCTTAGCATTTTCACTGCTGTAGTCCTAAGATCAAGGTCTTACACTTTCTATCTCAGATCAATGGAATAGTATTTACTGGTCTCCCAGCTTCTGGTCACTTCCATCCCATCTCTAATCCATCTGACAAAGTACTGCCTGACTCATTCTATAATACTATTCCAACCAGGGCATCTCCCTTCTCAAAAAGTTTTCATGGTTCCCTACTGACCCCTGAATAAAGTCTAAAATCCCAAAATCGTGTTGGAAGTCATCCAGAATGTGCTTCAACCCTCTCTTTTCGCTCATGTAGCTCCCTTCACCTGATACGTTTTTCTGATGTTGACAGCTAAGTCCTGCTTACTAGTCAAGACTCAGCTCCGTCTCCTCCTCTTGGTCAACCTTTTGATTCCCAGGTAGAGAATTGTTTCTCTGCAGTGTGGCCTCAGCACCTGGCCTTCACTGTTATTAACAGCTTTTTATCAGCCTCATATCTGGTTTATTTGTGTCTGTTTTAGATTGCAGGATTCTAGAGAGCAGGAGCCATGTGTGACTAGTTTTCGAATCATCCCGGGGCATAACATAATGCCTCAGACGTAGCAAGCATGCAATATTTGTTATGCTCTTGACTCTAAGAAAGCAGATATTTAAACAACAAACTCCATTTGTATGAAATGCTTTTATGCAAATATTGATCAACTCCTCTATGTTTTTTTCTGAGAACCAAAAAAGAAGAGAGTTTAACCTTCAACCTAAAGGACACAGATTAGAATCTAAGAAGAAATTCCCCAGCATGGGACATGGGATAGTTTTCTCGGGGGTAGATTTTAAATACTAGTCTCAGCCTTGTGAAGATGTGGACAATAAACAGTTTCTCAGATTTTTTTCTTAATACCTTGATTTTAAGTTTCTCTCAGAAGAATTGTTTCATGACAACTAGATACAAGGTTTCATCTGGTTATTTCCTATGTATCATCACTTGTTTGCCAATGGTGCTTTGGTTTTTTTTAATATATATATTTTTGGTGTATGTGAGGATTCTGAGATCCAAGAGGAAAGAGATGCACAAAAGGGCATATGAGCAGGTTCCCCTTGGCCCTGCTCTCTCACAAGGAAGGAATTTAAGAACAGGCTTACTCCTTGGTTATCCTCCCGGCTCCATCCCATCCCCAGAGGGAAGCACACTGCCCTTGCACTTACACACAGAGAACTTGTTTCTTACCTGTTTTCCCATTAAGACTGAAATCCTAGAAGGCATGAACTATTTTATTACCTTTGTGTTCCTGGAAAAAGGCATGACCAAATAAATATTTTCCTAATGAATTCATCAACTATTTCTCTATACCTAAAAATCCTGGGAGTTTACATTAACCTCCAGTGACCTTCAGAGCCTAGCCTGATCTCCCATCAGTAAGTCAGAAAATAACTCATAGGTCATTATCTATCTCTAAATGGCCTACTAGATACTAAATGCTAGCTGTATTTTGATGTGATTTAAGGAAGTTAACAAAAAACACATTGAGCATGCACTGAAGTCTTGTTCAGCTATTCTCCCTGGACCTCTGTTTCTAGGTTTCTTCCTCTGTAGATTTGGAATAGTAACAGCCTCTACCTCCTTAAGCTGTTGTGAGTACTACATGGCTTAATATACGCAAAGCTCCAAGAACAGTGCCTGGTGCCCCATAAGCACTCATTGAGCATGAACAATTATTATTATTATTGAAGGTCTCTGACTATATCTGCTAAAGATGGGGGAGAAAAACCAACAGCATACAAATCTAAGTGGCTTATCTTTTATTCATACAAACAATACATACACAAGACTGTATATTGTTTGAAGACTGAAATAATTTTCTAGTGTAACAACTCTGTAACAAAATTTAACTAAATGTAACATTTATGAAAATATAAATCTCTGATTGGGTAATTCTTCCCAACAATACAAAGTTTACATAAAAACATTCAATATGAGCTATCAGTTGCAAACAAGTTAGGAAAAATCATTCAAGTCACTTATACTGTGTTGGTTTTACACAGAACAGTCACATACTACATTTAATCCATCTAGGCATTTAATTCTTAGAAATGTGTGGTATGGAGTTCCAACTGATAATGAAAGGAATAAGAACATGTTGTCTAAAGAGCTCAAAAGCACTGACTCACACAAGCAACTCCATGTGCTCAGTACGTAGGGTAACCTTCTCTGGGCTACCGCCTCCCTGGCTGGTAGCTAAACCAGGAGGAGCCATACTGCAAAAAGTTTTACACCATGGAGTGGGTATTTATAACTGAATCACATCTTTGAAGGCTTATATGTTAAACTGCTTTCCAAAGTGAAACACAATGAACTAGGATTCTCTATGGGTTAGATCACTTTATTTTTCCCATTAGCATCAATAATCAAGATGCCACAGTATATTTCCTCACGTTGCTCCCCAACTTCCCTAGGAGGGCTACAGCAGAAGTTATCACTACCTTTATTCTGAAATTTACAAAAACAGTACACTGGTGGGGTCAAAGATCTGTCTAGGGACACACGATGAGTTCATGGCGGAGCTGGACTGAATGCAAGTCAGTTCCTGGTTCATCATTCTGACTACGAAAGTTGATAACTGCCACTTTCAAAGAAAACCACACTATCACCCTGACACCCTCTGAGAAGTTTTGTCCAAGGACATGCCATGTGGAAGATATAGAAGAAAGAACAATCACTTTCACCTTTCTAGATGTAATGTTTTCTTTTAAATAGGTGAAGTAGTTTTAAAAAAATATTTAATACCATTTCACAGCTTCTGCTCTGAAACGGGTAAGACTATAAAAGGCTCAGAGGAGTCCTCAATCAGGGAGTAACAGATACTAAGAAGCATACATACAGTGTGCAGAAGTAAGAAAAGGCTTACAAAGAGGGACAATAAAGAACCTTTGGACATCCTTAAGATTTATGGAATATTTTAGCACATAAGACAGGCATATTCACTTTGTCCCAGAGTATTTGGTCGTCTATCTGCGTTGCACACAGGAAAGAGGAGGAACGAGAGTAAGGCAAATGTCATCAGTATCTCAGAGATGGCGTGATGAGAAAGCTTGCTTTCTATTAAGATTGCCTGCAGGGATTTAGAAAATAATTTATGCTTCCATACAACTGACTGAGTAGTACAGACTTTTGTTGCTACAATGATAGAAATGAGCAAGTGTTTTGACCAAATTTGTAATGCCCTTCCTGTAACTCTTTACAGCTGGCACAAATATACATTTCAAAAAGATGTGAAAAGATTGTGGCTTCTTATTAAATGTGTTCTTTTGCAGCCCAGGAAATGAATAGTTTAAAAACCATATAGTCCGTTGTACAGAAACCCTTGCATGCAATTGTTGCAACTGTATTTTAATAAAGACTGACTCGCCATGTTCAGTAGCCCTGTGATTGTGGTAGTGAGTTCTTGTCCCAGTCTAGGTCATAGTCACACATTTCACGTTGTGTCTCTTGGGAAACTGGGAATACATCTGGGCATTTTTGTTACATTATTTTGCACCTTTAGACCTTTCATATGCAGACTAGTTACACAGTTGTCAGGACTGTAACATGGAAAGAGAGATTAAGGCTATGTTTACTCATCACACAATCATTTGAAGTCAAAAGCTTGTTGTCTTCATAATTTTGACAGATTTTGTATAACTAATTCCAGTCCCAGTGGTCTGTGCATAACTCTAGCCTCTCTCATCTGAACCAAATGGGATGAATTATGCTGCTGCTTACCACAGTGCTAATTTAAAAACTTTTATGCTCTCTCTTCTAGGTGAAGTAGGCATTTAAATACTACTTATAAAAATTCTATCATTCCTTCAGTCCTGGATACACTTTGACAAAAAAAAAATAAAAGAAAGAAAAAAGAATGCACCTAAAGTCAATCTCACATTTCTATATGTTTCATGAGCATCTTAATAAAACAGTGGAATTCCAGCATCTTTCCTGTCTTTTAAGAAATGAATAGTTTATCATTTGTGACATATTCTTTTCTTCTTCTGCATGTGGATCATGTGTTTCCACTGAGCAGGACAAACAGTTTGTCAGTTGTCGGGGGCGCAGCTGTGGGCCCTGGGCTCTAGGGCAGAGCACACTCGGTCATAGCACGAGTTGTATTTCTTGGATGGAGTTGCTTCACTGGGCTCGGTCGAGTCGCTCACTGTGATGGGGCTGTCTCTAGCAAAGACCTCTGTGGACTCTCTCCACAAGCAATCCACAGACACTTTAAAACAATAACTGTTGCACTTTGGCCTGGATGTCTGCGTTGCATTGTTGAAAATTTGTCTGCTATTTGAAGTGGCGATTTTAATTTTCAGTGCAGCATCTACGCGGTCTACTACTGTGTATATCCCTATACTCCCATCATCAAAGCCCACAATGATGTTCAGGTGCCTCTGAGAGAGTGCAAGAAAAGTTGGTGTTTTGTAAAGGGAACAAGCACCGATATTTTTGCCATCTGCGAGTCTCATTACAATTAAACTGGATATTGCACCGTTTTCATCCTCCTCCTCTCCGTTCCGGAAACAAATGTAGACCAGGTAGCGCCCATCTCGAGACAGCCTCTGCCGCCAGATGATCCCGGAGGCGTGAACCACCCGTAATTTACCGCTGTGTAAGTCCAGCACGTTGATATTTTCATCTCCCCTGGATATAATGCCTAGCTTTCCATTGGGAGAAATTTCAAAATCCTCCAGGTTTTTCAGGAAGTTGTTTGGAAGTTGCACACGTCGACAGATCACTTCATCTGTCAGACTCCAGAGGTTCACAGTCTCGGCCGACGTGATGAACACGACGATGTCAGGACAGTCAGGGATTAATTTAAAACTCACAATCGTGGTCCCGTCTTCACAGCAAAATTTCTTGGTGATACTTCCTGTCCAAAGACTGACCGCCAACACTTTGCTTTTAGTCATGCCTACCACGAAGGTGTTTGCAGAGGTAATAAAGGCATTCTGCAAAGTGGTCAGGATGTTGCAGACCCTGTGGCCTGTGGCGAGTCTCCAAACCCTGGAGGCGTTTTCCTCGCAGAGAGAGACCACAAACTGGTCGTTGTGTGTAATCAGCAGCTGGGATATTCTCTGCCCATTGATTCTAAAGAGGTTTTCGCCGCTGCTGGTGTGCCAGACATACTGGCTGCTTTTGTCATCTGATGTCACCATTATGTCCCCAGCGGATGTTAACACACAGTGCTCAACTATTCCTTCGTGCTTAAATATAGCTTCGATGAACCCGCTGCTGAAGTTCCACTTATGAACACAGTCGGAGCCGTCCAGGGAGTAAATGATTTCCCCTCTAGCGGGCAACACCAGACTTTGGATGGGTTTTCCAGTCTTATCTATGTTGGACATGGCTGTGATTATATCTACGTCCCAGATGGAAAGAACGCCACTGGTTGATAAAGATAGGAGCATGTTGTGGTGACTAGATTTCACCAACTTAACAATAGAACCTGAGATTTCCTGTAAGCTTGCCATACACTGTCCTGTGTCTCGCCTCCAAAAAAACACAGCTGAGGTATTTTCCATGGTCGCAATGATGCAGTCTCCATTTTTGGACAGCACGGCAGATATAAAGCGTTCATTGTGCTTGGCTCTGAACTTTTCAGCCACCTTCCACATGCCAGTATCTAAGAGCTCAATGCTGAGAGCTTTACAGATCAGAATCGCACTCTGGTCCTCCGAAAGTTCAATGCTGACCACTTCGCCGTCTTCTCTTCTGCAGTCGAAGTCATCGGTCAGCTGGGGTCTGGAAATATCCTCAGTGTTCCAAACAGAAAGGCTTCCCTCACTGTCCACCATGACCATTTCTTGAGCCGTGTCCAAGATAAGAAGAAACTTCACAAACCCACCTGAGAATTCCGACGCCACCGTACATAGCTTTTCTCCACTCCCTAAATGAAATATGGTGGTAGTGTTCAGGTGCTGTCCACAGAAAGCATAGGCACCGTCCAGAGAGCACTGGACACACGTTACTTCGTACCAGCAGTGGAACTGGTAAAGTGGCCATCCGTAGAGCAGATCGATGACAGTGACATCTTTGCTGGCCTCGAGCCATGCAAGGGCGTGGTGGACGGACAGAGTGAATCCATTGATGTAGGTGGAGCTGCTTCCGTGCTTGGTCCCTTTGATTTCCACTTCAGACAGGAGACAAGAATTGACGTTGTCATAAATCAGCAAGGTGTTATTTGTTGTAGCCACCACAAGGTACTTTTCGTCACTGGTGAGTTTCATGCCCAGGATGACAGACTGGGCTGTGGTGATTTGCCTGAGCAGCTGGCGAGTCTCCACGTCCCACGTGCTGATGGAACCGTTTTCTAAAGCTGTGAGGACAGTACTGGGGTTACAGGTGGGCAGAATCTCCGTGACGTGCAGGTGACTGGACGACAAGGGAAGACGCTCAGGGCTGTATGTCACATCCATGGACGAATGCAACGGCACAATGGAGCAATATTTTGGCCCATCTTTGTCACATTCTAAAAGAAGGTGTCTAAGTTTGGGGAGGGAACTTATAACAGGCAGCAGTCTTTGCTGCAGCTCTGCCGAAAGGGAGCCAGGAAAGGCGATGACCTTGTTTTTGATGCCTCGGAGCGTGCTGGCCAGGAACTTCAGCTCTTTCTCTTGTGAGTAGTTGTAAGCCAGCTCTATGTCTGAGAGCACTTTGTCAAACTGGCCAATTTTGATCATGGTATAAAGCCAGCTGAAGTTCATGATGATGCCGTAGAGCAGGTCATCGGTTTTTCCACACCTTGTCAGGTGGTGCAAAAGCTCACACATTTTCCGATGATTGACGAAAAAGATGTCGGGCTCCAGTGGATTACACTGGAACACCCAGGGCTGGTCCGGGGCCTGCCTGTCAAAGGAAGCCTGTTCCATGAAGTGCTTTTCTTCCTCAAGCAGACTTCTGCTCTCCACATCAAGGCAGCCATTCAAGTAGGCGTCTTCAAGGCAGAAAGCTTTCCTCCTGCCCCCTGACCAGACCCCCAGAAAATAATCTGCCAGGATGGTATGCATTTCACGCAGACCACTGTCGTCCTGCAGATACAGCTTTTGGGCTATGAGCTGCAGGTGTCTGTTGGCCCAGACCAGGAGTGTGACGTTCTTCACATGTCTTTCTATTAAGTATCCACTGAGCCCCTCCTTGAGCCTGGCGATGTACAAATACGGCACTCTCAGGGGATTGGTGGGCCTGGTGTTCTCACTGAGCTCGCTCATGACGATGTTGTCCAGGGCTAACACGTCCTCCAGTTCCATTTCAGTCAAACCCATTTTGGCCATGGTGATGTAACCAAGAGACCTGGAGACCAGTTTCGGACCACACTTCTTCTCCAAGGACCAGAACAACTGCTCTATGCTTTCATGAACAGTGACGCAGAGGGAAGATTCATCGACGTCTTTGTGAGATCTCCAATGTCTCACCTCCCGGAAGGTCAGGTTCACGAACATTGGCAGTGTGCACTTGGAGAAGGCGTTGTTCACATAAATCTGCTGGCCAGAAGTGACTTTTCTTTTGACTCGTAGCAGCTGGTGTTTGAGGACCTGACTGCACATCTTCCTGTCCCGGGGAATCAGCTCAATGTAGTTGTCTTCCTCATGGATAAGGCACCTGAGTTTCTGCAGGATCCCGTGTTTGTTGGGCAGTGTGGACAGAACTATCCGCACAAAGCGGGGAAGGTGAGCCGGGAGCCACCAAAGCTTCCTGGCGTCATCATTCTCCGAGAGCTGCTCTAGCGCATCAAATATTATGACCAGAGGTCTCTGCATTGACGACTCATTCAAAAGGTTTATAAATAAATCACGGAGGTCATGAATCTTCTTAGGGTAGCTTTGAACCAGACACCGATAGTTAATCGCCAATTGTTCACAAACACTTAGAAGGAGAGTCCTAAGGTCAGTACTCATGTCTGTTGTTCCTAGAAATCTCACGACTACTACTGGGTCAGATTCTGGTCCCGTGTCTTCTTGTAGCCAGCCATAAGCCTGAAACATAAATGAGGAGTTTAGAATGGTAAGATGTGTTTTTATGGTCATATATAATAACGTTTCGTCTCTCCAAAACTTGGACTTCTGGTAACCCCTACCATGCAGAAAGTAACCTAGTACCAAGAAATGGAAAATATTTTGAGAAGGTGACAACACTGCCACAAAGTTCGTGCACTAAGGTCTATAGGTGAGACCCTCAGGATTACCCTTACTGAAGGTAGTAAAATAGTGGTAATAGTGTTATTCAATCATAAGGCAACATTTAGCTTGCATTCTAAAAGACACAAAAAATTCATGAACTATACATCTGAATATCTAGTACAGTCAGTTTGGTATCACTGAATGAATGCCATTTCCTGGCACAGTAGGAACTTAGTAAGGTTTTTCTTTTTTAATGAATGGGTTGAGTAATGATTTACACTTTATATTGAGTTAAATATTTTCATTAATTGAGAGCACATAATGCCATATATAGCTGACCAAATGTCCAATTAATTAGAATGCAATAAAAATATGCAGTACTAAAAGTATACTGAATATAATCTTTTATGATTTAGAGACATTTTTGTAGTGTTAGAGGGTCATAATTATGATTATTATTTATCATTTATTTCTTATTATTTATTTGTCATATATTTCTTATTTATTTGTCATAAAAATATACATAATGCTAGTTCAAAGAGTTTTGTTAAATGCTGTGCTTTATAACAGATGGTTCATCATATAAATATGTCATCATCAGTGCTCACGTTATCTTTCTTAAGATGAGGTTACAGTATCATTTGATAGAAGAGGAAACTGAGGCCCACACTGGATAAATGACTTGCTCAGAGATCAATGGTCACCAAGAGATGAAGTTGGAAGAGAGGACACACCTGACTTTCATGTTAAAGGCTTTCATTTTTTTTTTTTAATTGTGGTGTTAAAGAGAGAAAATATATAAGGGGAATACTAAGTTTAGTTACAGGCGTCCTCAAACTGTGGCCCATGGGCCACGTGCGGGTGTTTTTGCCCGTTTGTTTTTTTACTTCAAAATAAGATATATGCAGTGTGCATAGGAATTTGTTCATAGTTTTTTTAAACTATAGTCCGGCCCTCCAAAGGTCTGAGGGACAGTGAACTGGCCCCCTGTTTAAAAAGTTTGAGGACCCCTGGTTTAGTATTTCTCTGTCTGGAAAGGCAAGGATGAGAAGGGATATAGTCAAAGTATAAAACATAACAAAGAGTATTTTTAGAGAGAGAGTCTTTCAGTAATCCTTGGAATTTACCAAGGATACTCCTTAGAAAAGGAAGTGTTATTTTACACATTAGGAAGTAAGTTTATAAAATTTGTTTCTTCAAAAGATAGTTTAGGTTAAGGCATGAATAAGATTAGAAAAGATTTATGGATATCTTAAGGAAAGTATTTAAGCTTAAGGAAAGCTCTTAAGGAAAATATTTTGTTGTCGTTCTTTAGCTCCAATCTTTGAGCTGATTTCGAGGAAGATAATGTCATTGGAGACAAATCAGAAAGCACAGTTTGTCTGTTTCCACATTGTGGCTTACGATGCTTATGTGCACACTCCTCCCTCCTCCTAACCACGTGCTGCTGGTGTGTGCTGTCTGCAGAGACCAGGCCTGTACTCATGACCTCACGTCCATGGAAACGCTGGGTAACACAGGAAATGAGTATGAGATGTCTGTGCCTACAGAGGGACGTGAAGTCACAGGAGAGCACAGGTTGTTATGTGACTGTGAGTCAGACATTCCCCAGGAGAGAGGCAAGTGAAGTGCAGGCAAGGGACCCCAGAATAGGTATGCCTTCTTAGGGGCCCAGAATCCTGGACTGTGAATTAACAGACTCAGGTGACTGGTCAAAATACCCAGAACAGTGAGAGCTCGGAAAGCCATTTCTGATGTTGATCTACTCTGGACTGTCACCACACTCTGCCTCTCCGGGACTGGCCATCTGTACACGCATATCAGCACAACCTCTTGTGCTAGAGCATGTGCAGATGCATCCCTCGAACCTCGGTCAGATGCAACAGTATTTGTTTCCTCCAACTGCCTTTACCCTCCCCTGCTCCACAAGGAAGAAAGCCCTAGCGTGGCTGTGAATGGCATACAAGAGTGTTTCCTCATTTGATCTCAGTTTTCATGTGGCCCGTACAGTGTTACTATCTTCCTTACTTGGAATAATTCTAAAGTTTGAAGGCACACATACAGATTTGTGCATGTGAAGGACACATGCACACACACATGCACACACAATTTTTCTAATGCAATGTGGACTCTAAGTGCAAACCAGCTACTTCATCTGTGCTCAATTAAAGAAAGAGCTATATCTTCTAACACAACAATAAAAACCAGCTGGGCTTGACATATTAAGAAATGGTAGATTAGCCTTTCTAAGGACTTTTCAAGGCAAGTGGGATATACCTGATTATCTCCTGTGGGCTTACTTTGGAACATAATCCCCCCATATAGTACAACGCAGTGGTCTCTGTTCTTGATCTCAAAATGACCAATTTGAGATTAGGTAGCATGGGATGGATTATAAGACTATTCATGGAGTTAAAGACAGCTCTGTTCTTAAGACAGTAACGGGGGAAGAACACTCAACCTGCACATTTCCCAGATGGCACTGTCCCCCAGATGCCTGTGTGCCCCACGCTGTAGGGGCGCTCTGTGAGCAGTCCACTGGAGCTTGTCCCTGTCGGCTAGAAATGAAGATTCTGAATTAACACTGGAAGAAACCAGCGTTCTTTGACACCAAGGAAATGGTAGGTTAAAAACTGGAACTAGTTCCATCTGGCTTCAGCTAAGGAACCAAGACAATAGACACCACATTCCAAAGAGAGGTTCTAGACCATGAGGCAGGACCTGAAAGGGAGGTTCTGAAAACTAGCTCTGCTAGGTTAACTGCCCACCTCTCGCCTGGGAAAGGAGATTAGAGAGGCCGAGATAAAACGTGGGGATTCAGGTGCTGTGAGTTGTACCTCTCGTCACCTGGTCCCCAAAGGGGAGGTCAGAGAGATGCCAAACCTCCATTTCCAGCTGACGGCAAGGAGCTTCAGTGGAGCACTTGCCCAGCGCCGGCACAGCGTGGGGGCTCGGCATCTGATGTCCGGTGGCATCTGGGTGCAGGCTGGGCGACTGAGGCTGGCTGGCTCTCTGAGGGAGGAGTGAGGCGGGGCTGCTGTGCCGGGCCGGGCCTGGAGGTCCAGCGTGTACCCGAGGCAGGCCGCGGGCAGAGTAGCTGACAAGCGTTTCTGTTTGCTTTGTTTTTCCCAGGCCCTAAGCAGTGTGCTGGGCTGTGGAGAGGGTCTTAGCAGAAAGACAGATACTGGAAGTGTATTTCTGGGTGTTTAGGAGCCGAGGAAGTAACCAGCAAGAAGAAAGATGCCTTCCCATGTCCAGGGAGCTCCAGATGACAGTGCTCGGGAGGAGAGGGTAGGGGTGCGGGGGAAAGGACTCCAGGAAACCATGAAAAGCCTCAGAAGAGATGGGAGGAGCCGTAAGTGCTCACTAAGAACAGAAAGTTCATAGCCCAGTTCAGGACAGTCTGGTCACGTAAGATTTCTCCGGCCCCCTGACCTTTCCTACATCCCTAACCCACAACACTACCGGGGGCAGGAATGTGGCTGGGCTAGGAACGGAGGGAAGGGGGTGCTATGAGGAGCAAGGAAGAAGATGGCCGTGTCCCCACTTCCACTTCCTTATGGCAGGTCTAGGCTGGGGAAGAAAAAGGCAGACTGAAGTTTCTAGTTATTACCTTAGGTCAGACATACTAGTTATTGAACTGAAACTGATTTAGCGACCAGACGTGACCCAGGGCTTGTGTCTGTCTGAGAGAGAGAAGGAGGGTTGTCGGGATCTGCCCCAGTATTCATGCAAATGGCAAGGCTGTGGTCCCACAACACAAACTGCAACAGTGAGAGGGAAAATGAAGTTGCTTTATAGTCTCATCCCACGAGTCCTGTTCTCTCAATCTAACCATTGTATCCATAGAAAAGAAGCTGTGAAGTAACCATTTCCAAAGACTAATTATAATTCGATAGTAAACAAAGAAAATGGAAGTGATTTGATCAATTTAGCATTTTCCCAAAGGAAAAGTTTCTACAAATATACATGGAAAAGAATAGGCTTTTACCTTCTTTGCTACTTCTGCTAGCAGAAGTGTCTTTCCGGTGCATGGTCCGCCATATACAATAAGAGGGTTGATGTGCCCAGTTTTGCTTGGAAGAATGTAGTTATGCACTATGTTTAGAGATTCACATTTGTACTCATAGAAGGAGGCGTATGTTTTACATAATGACGAATGTTGAAGGATTTCATCATAGAGTGTATCAGTTTCAGTGTCAAAATTCTGTTGCACCGTTGCCTGGATTATATCAATCATATCCTCATAAAATTGTTTACCAAGTCCTTCAATGTAGTGATTTTCTATTTCTTGGGAATAGCCTAGTTTCATGTCACAATGAGTAACAGACGTGTATACTCTCAGATTAGATGATGCAACGATAGTAGGAATAAATTCATCCCTGAGTTTTATCAGCTTCTCTTGGGCTTCTGGGTCCCGAATAATCCTTGGTTCTGTTCCAGTTATATCCATGTATTTCCCCATCTCTGGAATTTTCACGAAGCGCTCAATGTTAGCAATTTTCCTAATGTAGCAAACACACTTCTTTAGGAATGCTGGTGTTTGCTTTCCTAGAGCAAAGTCAAACTCATCCTCTAATGCTGTAAGAAAATAAGATTAAAAGTTTATTGCTTGGCACAAAGGAGCAATGTACACACATTCTAAACACTCAACTCTTAGTTGCTAGCGGTCCATTATTTTGCGTATGGTTTGGAGCAAAGTAGTCTTTAGAATAATTTCCTAACTCCTTAATTTCTTTTCTTTTCCTAAACAGCCTGGAATCCAGAATCATGGGTTTTAAGTAAAATTATTTAATTTTCTCCCCAATCCAAGGGAGAGGTTGGACATGAGTATAATAAAGAGAGCATACCACAGTTACAGTGGATACTTCTGGGTTGCTGCTGAAATCCCTCTCAGACTTCAACAATTTTGACAGCAGGGACCAATTTGGTCTGGGAAAGAAAGAGGACATGGCTGAATGATGTAGCTGGTTTATTTGTTCCTTCTCAGACTGTCCTCGGAAATGTGGTTTCATCATTTTGTTTGAGATGTATTGAACCCCAGACAGCTATGTTCAAATTAAATACAAAGGCACATTTTAAGCAGAATATAATTATGTTCAGATTACTGATCCATCTGGATGACCCATGCCACTGTTAACCACTTCGGTACGGCGCTCACCGGCCACACGGCAGTCTGTGCTGTGCATTGACAACGAGTCCATTTCACTCTTATGTGACGAGGAAAGCTTGAAAGCACTGAAGCTTGTTTTACTTTACAGGCAGCTTTACTTGTCATGTAAATCAGAATAGGTAACATATACATATATGTTTTCATTACATTATTTTTAAATGTTCACAATTTCATTTTGATAAATGAAAAATTAGAAAAGTCATATCATGGCTGTCGGCTAAAGTCGCTGTGCGTGTTCACCTGTGGCTGTCGACTATAGCTGACGCTCGTACCGAAGTGGTTAAATTCCATTATATCCATCACAACAGGCACAGAAAATGACTTAATATATAACTTTATTTCATCTAAAATGAACCATAGTATGACTTGTAATACATATGCTTGCATGAGACCCTATAAGAACATTTAAAACGGGATCAGTAGAAATAAAAATATCATTATGCAAGGAAAAAATTAAAAATAAATGAAATAAGTAAACAAAAGGAAATACATTTTAAGGCAAGCAGTCTTTTCAAATTGGCTGCCTATCCTCCCACTGTCCCTCCCTCCCTCCCCCCCTCCCTCCCTCCTTCCTTTCCTTCATCTACTTGGGTATTCATTGAGGACTTACTATGTGCCAGGCATGCTGATAGTTGCTTAGGATACAATGGTGAGAAAAAACAGACAGCACTGAGAGAAAAAGACATTATGGAGTGCTACAGACTGAATGTTTGGTGTCCCCCAGATTCCTATATTGAAACCTAATCACCAATGTGGTGGTATTAGGAGGTGGGGTGGTTGGGAGGCGATTAGGTCATGAGGCTGGAGCCTCATGACTGGAGGCACCCTCATAAAAGAGACCAGAGAGCGCCCTCACCCCTTCTGCCATATGAGACACAGCAAGAAGCAGCCATCTATGAACAAGAAGCCGGCCCTCACTAGACACCAAATCTACAGGTGCCTTGATCTCAGATTGTACATTTCTGTGGGGGAGGCTCTGAACTCACAGGGCTGGTCTGGCCATAAAACGAGCACATTTATATGCTGGCCATAACTCCAACATGGAGCCAAACCTAGAACACACATACATATGCTCCATAATGTAACTATTACGGAAAGTGAGAATTTTACTAAAAAATAGTATCTTTCAGTAGAACTCTTGTGATAATATTGTTTTTTCAGTAATGATAGCCATTGATAGAAATTTTTGACTCAAGCGAAGAAGATACGTTTATAGCTGCCAGTGTTCAGTAAGCTATGTCATACGTATCAGTACATTTTACAAAGGGTATTAATCAGGTAAGTTGGTTAAGAAAGCCAGTTAAAGGAGTTTATAAAATACATGTCTATTCTTCTTAAAGAAGGGTAAGAACTTGTTACAATGTAGACAAGAGAAGATTCAAGAAATCAGAACATCATGAGCTACTGCAGATGATGTTCTTGGGCCCATCTCTTTTTTAGCCATCTGTGTAAAATTCTAGGGCACATTCTGGATTCTGAGAGTATGATGAAGAGAAAGTGGTCAAACTGTAGTATCTACACAAAATGCATGATAATCAGAGATATGTGCTGCCACATTTGGCTCCCAGAAAACAACTCAAGTATTATATAAACTGACATTGTTATCACACCTATGGGAAAGAGTGTGTCAGTCGGGAATGTTGATAAAGAAAAGAGATACAGATAAATCAAGTTGCAGAGCCCATCTAAGTTTGGCTAAGGGGGAAAAAGGCTGTACACAGAATGCCTGGTATAGACTTAAAATATACCTGAATAAATGAGTGATGTCATACAAAGTCAACTCTATAGAGTTATTTTTTGAGGCAAAGTGCACTGTGATGATTTTGGTGAACTTTTATTCATAATTTCTGATATTGCCTATAAATACTATAAACTTTCCCCTCGCCTTACTAGAATACTATATTGTTTTCTGTCTTTGCTTGTTAATATCCTGAAATCTAACCAGTCACAGCACCCAGTGACGGTGACATTAGGAACAGATTCCCAGCCCTGGCATCTGTCATCTGTAAGACATTAATCTCTCTACTATCCTCAAGACAACCAATTTTGACATTCACAGAAAGGCACCATTTTTGGGGTCTAATTTATTTCTGTTTCTTTCCTGTTGTTTTAAAAGAAGGTGAAACCATAAGTGTGAAAAATTACATTGAAATACAAATAATACACCTTTACAGGTTCTATCTAGTATTCTTACTTTTGAGATTTCTAAAAATATGAATTTGCTATATCCATTGAAAGAGCTGGTACTTCAGCAATTTTGATTGTTCAGGCATGATCTTAAAATGAGTTTGAAATGTAAAATAAACTGTCATGAGCATGTACATCTATAGGAGATGTTATCCCAAGCAGAAAATAGTCCACTTGCAGCAGTTCATATGAAATTACTATTGTTCACATGGCTACCCATATGGATGGAGTTCTTTAGTATGGAGAAAGTTAGGGAAAGTGTTTACCAGTGAAATACTTGAACACTTGAGCTATATGATTGCAAATAAGAGGATGATGCATTCCCAAAACAAGTGTTTTTTACATAAAGAATAGGAGAGCTGGGCCGGGCGCGGTGGCTCAAGCCTGTAATCCTAGCTCTCTGGGAGGCCGAGGTGGGCGGATCCTTTGAGCTCAGGAGTTCGAGACCAGCCTGAGCAAGAGCGAGACCCCATCTCTACTATAAATAGAAAGAAATTAATTGGCCAACTAATATATATAGAAAAAATTAGCCGGGCATGGTGGCACATGCCTGTAGTCCCAGCTACTTGGGAGGCTGAGGCAGCAGGATTGCTTGAGCCCAGGAGTTTGAGGTTGCTGTGAGCTAGGCTGACGCCACGGCACTCACTCTAGCCTGGGCAATAAAGTGAGACTCTGTCTCAAAAAAAAAAAAAAAAAAAAAAAAAGAATAGGAGAGCTTTGCTCTGGGCATTTTTTCTAAGACAGCACTTTTTAAAGAATGGGGTTGTTTTGTCCTTGATAAAATATGAAGAGCCAGAGCCCCCAAATGAATCTAAAGTTTCCAGAGGAACAAGGATATATGTTAATTTACATATTCTAGAGAAAGTACTTATTGATGACAATTTTAGTATTTTCAGGGAGACTTAAAGTAAGACCTATTTTTTTGATAGCTTCCTTCTTGAATTTGTCAGAATGATTTATAATTTCTCTGTGCTTGACAAACATGTATCCAGTGAGAATAGTTATCAAGCACCTTTTAAGTTTTCAAAAGTGATTTGCCATGCCATTCAGAAAACCAATCTAAAGACACAACTACCATCGCTTTTTCCTCAATAATTCTTTTTTTTTTTTTTTTTGTTTTTTGAGACAGAGTCTCACTCTGTTGCCTGGGCTAGAGTGCCGTGGCGTCAGCCTAGCTCACAGCAACCTCAAACTCCTGGGCTCAAGCAATCCTACTGCCTCAGCCTCCCAAGTGACTAGAACTACAGGCATGCGCCATGATGCCTGGCTAATTTTTTATATATATTTTTAGTTGTCCAGCTAATTTCTTTCTATTTTTGGTAGAGACGGGGTCTCGCTCTTGCTCAGGCTGGTCTCGAACTCCTGAGCTCAAATGATCCACCTGCCTTGGCCTCCCAGAGTGCTGGTATTACAGGCGTGAGCCACCGCGCCTGGCCAATGTCTTTACTATCAACTTTGAAAAATAAATGCTACCTATTTTCTTACTTTTACCCAGCAGCGTGTGTTCAGATCTGTGTTTTCCTGTGCAACTTATAAAAAAGCTTCCTTTTCTTGGCGGAGAAAGGCTAAGTGAGTCTCTGTTCAGTAGCTGGGGAGATTTTTATTTTAATCTTAAATCAGATCTTACCAATTCCTTGCTTCCCACCCTCCTATGGCTTCCCATCTCACCCAGAATAAAACATGAGGTTCTTACTATGGCCTGAGCTCACCTTTTGACCTCATCTCTCCTTCCCAGTAAAAGTTAAAAAAAAAAAAAAGAGTAAAACCATCTTTCCTTTCTTCCTGCTCCTGGAATTTGCTAAACATGTTCCCGTCTCAGAGATCTTGAACCTGCTGATCCTTCTGCCTGGAGTTCTCTACCTTAGATACATATGGCACTGCTGGCTCTGAGTCCTTCTGTCATTCAGGTCAGAAGTCACGTCCTTATTGCCTACCCCATCTATATCTGGACCCCCACATCCTTCATCAGTCACTATTATCCTATCGCTATGTTTTATTCATGTGACTTAGCATTTCTGAAATGATCTTGTTCATTTATTTGATTACTTGCTTATCATTTAGTTTCTAGCACAGCCCCCCCCCCCCCCGTCCATTAAAAATAAGTTCCAGCAACTTTGCTTTATTATTCATTTTTGTCCCTGCAGTGGCTGGCACATAGTAGGCCAATAGGTCAATAAATGTTTGCTGGATGAGTGAGTGACTGAATGAACAGCTCACCTGAGAAACAACGGCACAGTCTGGTCTATTACATCCAGCCACCTCTGACTTCTTGTAAAAATCATATTTTCTGGAGAAGCCCTCAAATTAAGTAAAGGCATTTCTATGAGTTAAAACCGAAGAATACTTGCCTCTCCAGGACGTGGAAACATTTAGAAAAATTAAATTTCACCAGGCAGTAAATGTGATTAAATTTGGGGAACCACAAAAGGGAAGCAACAGGGGCGCATCTATTGTTTATCTATTCCTTAGTTTCCTGAGGATGTATTAAAAGTACCTGAGAACAGGTATCTCTTAGCTTGGCTGTATTTCATTTTACCCTTTTCATGCAATAGTTTTACAGCGGCCTTAAATATCTTCTTGATCTCATCTGATATCTCTTGCCATGTCTTCTCGTTTTCAGCATTGGCAGAAGGCTGCATCTATGGAAATGTAAGAGTAAGAAATTAGTCTTAAAATCATTAATATTTAGCAAACTTTAAAGAAAAGCAATATTTAAGAACAAAAGAATTTCTATTATTTGAAGGCCTCCTATGTGTTAATATTGTGATAAGTGCTTTATAGACAGTGTCTCATTTAATCCCCCCAATAACCCTGCAAGTTAGAAGTTGTCTCCACGTTACATGTGAACTTGACCAAGTTACACAAGGGTGTGGTCAGACAGGGCTGGTTTGTTGAGCTTTCTTATTGTATCTTGTTTTCCCCTCATGAGCTTTGATACAAATGTCATAACAAAATAATCTCTTAATATCCTCCAAAGGGGAGAGAAAGTTTAAGGCAGGTGTTCACACATTACATTTAATTGTGTTTATTTGTTTCTGCTTCATTTGTTTCGATGATCCACTAGGAAACAGAATGGGAGGATTGCCTATCAAGGAAGTAACATTTATATAATCTTGTCCAGACATGCATTTATTCAGCAGCAGTTTATGCAGAAATATCACATGGGATTTTAAGAATAATTTGAATTTCCCTAGAGGATCACAGAAACAAATGAATTAACAACGAAAGCCTATTAAATAGTAACATATGAGCAAGTGCCCCCAAACCACTGTGTAAATATGGTTTCCTGAGCGATCATGTGTGTTGCTATCTTCATGTACTCCTAGCATGTTTAACTAGGGAATGGTTTGGATTTACCTTAATATTCCCATCCAGAGAAGCATTATTCAAAGATAATTACTTTGAACAATGCACGTGAGGGGGGTGAATAGAATCAAGGATTCTGACATGATTTTTTATTGCACAGAGAAAATGCTTTATCTTGGATATCAGAATGACAAACACACAGGTCCTGACATGAACTGTGGCTAACCCACGCTGTCTTCATTTTGGAGCTGCCTGAATCGAGGACGTTCTGTTTGGAAGAGGGATTGGTATCTATGCCTATTTGCCATCTCTTGCAATATTCTATGCAATGATTAGGCCCACCCCTTCCCTCTGCCTCTTCCATTCAGTTTTTTTTTTTTTTTTTTTTTTTTGAGACAGAGTCTCACTTTATTGCCCAGGCTAGAGTGAGTGCCGTGGCGTCAGCCTAGCTCACAGCAACCTCAAACTCCTGGGCTCAAGCAATCCTGCTGCCTCAGCCTCCCAAGTAGCTGGGACTACAGGCATGTGCCACCATGCCCGGCTAATTTTTTCTATATATATTAGTTGGCCAATTAATTTCTTTCTATTTATAGTAGAGATGGGGTCTCGCTCTTGCTCAGGCTGGTCTCGAACTCCTGAGCTCAAAGGATCCGCCCACCTCGGCCTCCCAGAGAGCTAGGATTACAGGCTTGAGCCACCGCGCCCGGCCCCCATTCAGTTTTAAGGGACACATAGTGGATCCACTTGGGAATCAAGCTGGAGAGGAGGTAAGAATAAAGTTTCTGTCATGCCCAGGCATGACCCAACCTCACTCCATGATTCTACATAAGATACAAGAATTTAAATGAACTGTTTGAAATGTTAAAGGAAAAATATGAAATCAACAACCTACAAAAGAGACTATAAAAAATAGCTAGGCAGATTTTAGAAAGGACCACCCCCCCCAATCTCCCACCCCAACACCTTTCACAAAAAAAAATATAACTACTGAACTTGAAAACTTAATGTATGGACAGAGCTAACACAACTGAAGAAAAAAAAATCAATGAGCTAGAAAAATGATCTGAAGTAATCTTCTGGAAAGCAGCCCGGAGACATAAATAAATGGATAATGTGAAAGAGAGTTAAGAGACATGGAGGACAGACTAAGATGATCTAATGCACATGTAATTAAAGAGCAAAAAGAAAAGAATGGAAGGAATAGAGGAGAGATATTATTTGATGAAATGATGGCTGACAATTTTCCAGAACTGATAGAATATATGAATTCATGGAATTAGGAAGCATGACACATATCAATCTGAGTAACTAAATCAACACATTATAGAAAAGTGGAGAAAACAGGAATATTTTCAGATAAACACTGAGAGAGCTTCATTAATAGAATTTTATTTAATCAATTAATTAATAAAATTAATTAATCATTAATTTAATTAAATTCCATTATTTAACCAAACACCAATTATTTGATATTACTAATCATCAATATTAATTAATGATCAAAATATAATTAGTTAATATCACTAGTAAACCTGCATTAATGGAACTTCCAAAAGATGTACTTCAGGAAGAAGGAAAACTACCCCAGAAGGTAAGTCAGAGATGCTAAAAGGAGAGGTGAGTCAACATTTGGAAAGTTTCTTAGCTTTGGATTTAGTTTTCTTCATTAAATTTTTCAAGGCTCACAATGTGATGTTTTGATATATGTATACATTGTGAAACGATTACCATGATCAAACTAACGTACCCATCATCTTGCATAGTTACCATTTTTTTTGTGTGTGGAGAGAACACTTGATACCTACTCTCTTAGCAAATTTCGAGTACACAACACAATATTATTAAGTATATCCACAGTGCTGTACATTAGGTCTCCAGAACTTAGTTATTTATAACAGGAAGTGTGTACACTTTGACCAACATCTCTCCATTTCCTCCACATTCCAGACTCTGGTAACCTTGGACTCTGTTACCATGAGTTTGACTTTTTTAGGTTCCACATATAAGCGAGATCATTCAGTATATACATCTTCCTGTGTCTGTCTTATTTCACTAAGCATAACGTCCTCCATGTTCATCCATGTTGCTGCAAATGGCAGGATCTCCTTTTTTAAAGAAAAGGCCGAATAGTATTCCGTTGTGTGTTGTATGTGATGCCTGTGTATGGGCCACATTTTCTTTACTCATTCATCTGTTGGTGGCACTTAGACTCCACATCTTGGCTATCAGGAACAAGGGTGCAGTGTCCACGGGAGTGGAGGTGTCTCTTCAAGATGGTGATGTCATTGTCTTTGGATGTATACCCAGGAGTGGGATTGCTGGATCACAGGATAGCTGTATTCTTTATTGTTTTGAGGAACGCTACGCTGTTTTCCACAGTGGCTGCTCCAATCTACAGTCCCAGCAGCAGGTCCCAGGGTTCCCTCCCTCCACTCCCTCACCAGCGTTTGTGATCTTTTGACTTTAGGATAGCTGTCCTAACAGGTGTGAGATGGTATCTCATGGTGTTTTCATTGGCATTTTCCTGACAACCAGTGTGGATTTAGCTGTTAAAAGGAAATTTAGGGCCTAGGGCAGAGCATTTCCTGTGGAGAAAAACACCCTCGGATGCCACAGACAGGGTAAAGTAACGGACAGACGCGTGCTCTGAGACAAAGGCCACTCACCGCGTTCTTGTTGCGTCTCAGCATGTCCGACTTGGGCCTGAGGTAATACGCGGCTGGCACGGAGTTCTCGTCTCGGCAGTACCACTCTTCCAGCAGCTTGGTCTCCAGCTTCGCCTCAATGGCAGCGTCCAAAATCATCTCGAACTCCGAGGCTTCGACTTCTCCAGGGATTCGGATGTTCCCATATTTTTCACCTAACAGTCCCTGTGTTTCCACAGGAAAGTTGTTTAGTGTATCACCAAAAAAGTTCATTTTAGTAATCATCTTATGTGGTCACTCAATAAATGCAGATAACGAGATACATTGCTCTATCAGCTTTCTCTTTTAATCACAGTAAATACTTGATTTCTTACGTAAAATTAGATCAATTATAATTATAATAAATTACATGTTGAAAAATGAGATTGCATATCACATTAGACAAATTCAAAATATAGAATTTTTGTGGCAAATTTACTCTCTCAAAGTTTACATAAAACAACAAAAGCTCTTCTACTCAGATTTGTTTGTGCTAAAGACAATGTGACACGCTGGCCCTGAGGAAATGCCGAACATGTTAAGTCTCAAACGAGAGAATTGCTCTGGCAATTCTGATAGTGTAATTCTAAATTCCATATTCAACAATGTCACTGAACGTGATGCCACTAGTGACCCCACTGGTAAATGAAAAAAATTCAAAATATTAATATAAGAAAGCATTTTCTCCCTATTAAATTGGCAAAAAAAAACCTCCCACAGAACAACAACAAACAAATGTATTCAGTATCATGTGACGCTGTAAGAAAATAACCACACAGTGCTGATGGGCATGCAACATGAGCCAGCATTTCTCTGAAAGGTATTTATTCAATATGTATTAAAAGGCGTACAAATTTATATAACTTTTCATGTGCCATTTTTTCTTCTGAGAATTTTAAAAATAAAACTTAAGGATGTACATAAAGACTTACCAGAATATTTTTGCTGAACCTATTTTTTTGAACAGAAAAGAATTCTACAGTAACCTAAATATCCATTCAAAGGATGTACCAAATTGTCTTATAGAACTGTATTGACTTAGAAAGATGTTTACGAAATATTACATGAATGGAGTCAGTACAAAACAGTACGTATGATTCCAATGTTTTACATGTATACATAAAGAGAGAATACTGCATAGAGAGAGAATATCATGCATTCATGCATACACAAACATACAGATACATAATAGAGATTTTATAACAGTACACAGAAAAGTTATTGATGGCTATCTTTGAGGGGGTAATTTTAAGTTTACTGAAGTATTTTATGAATTTATTGATTTTCTACTAAAAGCATTTTTTTTTGCAGGACATGTGTATTATCTTGTAGTGAGAAAACCATCAGGTATTTAAAAATTTTAAACCTAGTGATGCTGCCTATACTCCTTTGTGGAGCAACACTTTCAAATTGCTGGAAATGTTTGCTTAAGCCAATGGTTCTCAAAGTGTGGTCCTGGGATCTTGTTAGACATGCAAACTCTCTGGCCCCATCCCAGACCTACAAAAAAAGAAAGTCTCATTATATAGCTGAGCAATCTGTGTTTTGGCAAGCCCTGCAGGTGGCCGAACTTCTGGTTTAAGCTAATAGAACTGTTATTAGCTTATATAGCACCTGGTATTTCAGTTAATCTTCAACATCTAGCAGAAACAGGAGGTAACACAAAGGTGGTCTTACATAGATCTATTGCATCCAACACAATTTTGCCTGCTGTATAGAATCCACGGGAAGCTTTCTGTTTAACCTGTGGGCAACTTCATTCTTCCTCCTGTTGATTAGCCCCTTAGCATAAACATCAAGCCTTGTGTATCTACTGGAATGAAGACTGCTGGTTTGGCTTCTCTAGGGGCTCTTCTTACTACCTCTCCCGCCTAGCGCTGCAGTGCTCACAGGCTCTTTTCCTCTGATGCAGGCAGGTGAGGGAACAGGAGACGTCCTCGGTAGGTCGGTGTCCAGCACAAAGCCACGACCTAAACTCTACAACAGGAGGGGAAGTTCCAGGAGGGCAGAGGCCAGGGCTGTTTATTCCTGGCACATAGAAAGTATTAAAAAACACACTTGTTGAATAAATGAATGAACCAAGACAGAGAAAGAAATCATTCAAGTCTGTTCTACTCTTGTCCGAAGCTGCTGCTTGTATTTAAATATAATAGTTTGGGTTGCAACAGCTAGAATAACAATCTGGGAAGACACCAGCTGCTCAGCAGCACTCATTCCGGCCGTGTTCTTTTGAGCAGGTATTGCATAAACACACCTCTGGGTGGACAGGAGCCCCTTTCTGTTAGCACATGAGCCGTCTCGCACAGCCTGTCCATTCTCTTTGGCTCTTTGCCCTTTGGAAGGGGTTTGAATGGAGGAACTCCACGTTACTGGCATCCATTAGTTCAGTGTGGTTTATGAGGGTTTTAGAGAGGTTCCTTAGAGATAAGGGTGTTTTAATTCCAACTCAAGGTATTAGCCTGAAGGCCAATTAAAAACACTTTTATTTTAATCTGCATAGGTTTTGGGCCATTCTTGAGAACAGGCTGTATGTAACAAAAATGATATATTTCAGGTTGTTTCTCAATTTCTAACAATACTTTTTCTAAAATCTTTTATGCAGGCCTGGCCTCTCATTTTATCACAGATACAGAGGGGAGATGATCGTTTTCGGGGAACCAACATGGTGATTATCCTATTTCTCTTGGCTACTTCTGTGTAAGGACTGTCAGCACCCGCAGTCAGGGCTGTGTGTCATAAGGAGTGAAGTTTTACTGCCGGATGAGCTATCCAGCAAACCCACATGGGCAAAAGAGGGAACAGGAGCATGTCTAAGCAGTGAGCATACAGGTGGAGCTCGGTCATGGGTGGAGGACCAGGTGGATAGGCAGGCTATTAAATACGGGATTTAGTAACTGAAAACTCTCCATCTAGCAGCCAATGAAATCTTGGAATACCACGGACCCAGCTACCACAGCCCAAGGCATGACCAGCTGGATTTGGGGGATAAAGCAGGGAAGAGGACAAAATAGTGACTAGTGAACCAAAATCTTGTCCCAGGACAGGACCTAGTAATATACTAACTGTTGGTTCTTCATCTTCTCTTTGCTCTAAATAAGGCTTGTCCTAGAGACAGGGCAAGGTCAAATCTATGGATCAGTTTCTAAAATGTGCTCCACAGACCACCTCCACCTCAATCACCCAGGGTGCTTGTTAAAATGTGGGTTCCTAGGTCCCTTCTCAGAGCTAAAGAACACTGTAGGTGAAGAATCCCAGGGATCTACATTTTAAAATGAGGTTCCAAATGAATATAGAATTTGAGAAGCACTGCTGTGGACCATGTACGTGTGGTCTCAAGGTCTCGTGAATAATGGTTAGCAAGCACTGAAGAGGTAGTGCCAGGACCACAGCAGATTATTACAAAAGCTGAAGGCTTTGTATTATTAAAAATAATAATTTCTCTGAGTTTAGCTTCTGGCACCAAATACTATACTTGCTTGATCTATATAGTAAGGCAAAATGTTTCTTAAAGACTACTAAAAAAGAAAAAGATATCCTCATTCAATACAAATAACAAATATATATTGAGTGCCTGCTATATATAAAGTGGTACCATAGAACTTCAGAAAAGTAATAATGTGCTTAAAGTTACTTATTGGATTGTTCTTCCCTAGTCCTTTTCTTTATTGATTCTTCCTTTAGGTGGAATGCTCATAAATCACAAATCAGTTATTCTTCAATAGGCCAAGAAAGGATTCTGCCCATAGTCTCATCTTGCTATTTGAAAAACAGCAAAAGAGAATTTTGCTACCACATTTTTCAGGAAGACTTTTTGGGGTTCTTTGTGGTTATAGTTCTAAGGTAACACATAATTGTTTATAAAACGCAAATATTTCACTAATAAGGTAGCATACGGATATTTACCAGGGTTGGAGAGAGTCAATTTAGACAAAGAGTCAGTCCAACTCAGTTGCAAAGTCCAGCTCATCTGGTCCTGGATCACAGGAGGGGTGGAGATATGGGTCCAACCCAGAGGCCAGCAGGGAGACTGCAGGTGGCAGGATGGAGTCCACTGTTTGTTCCTAGTCAGACTCTTCCTTAGCTCTGCAGCCATGGGAGTATCTATGAATGAGCTTAGGGCAGCCACAGAAGCTATGAGCAAAAAGACATCCTTCTCTGTTCACTGGCAGTAGAATATTCACTCCTTCCACTGAAGGTAAAACAGATTTTCCACATCCTTTGCCATCCCTAATACTCAAGAAGCTTGCTTTTTGTTAATTTGGTGGGCAGTTAAGGAACTACACTCAATTTTGCACTGAAGTTCATTTTTATTAGTTTGACCAGTTTGATGTATTATTAGATCACCATTGATCAATCTGTTTGTGATCCTGGACAGAATGGATGCATATGACTGAAATAATTTTCTACTTTTCATTTAATTGTATAAACACCCTTGTCAATACATATATGAACACATGGGGTTGTGCCTGTCTACTACTCCCACCCACTTTATCAAATGTGGAAACGTATTTAAATTGGCTCATTCTTAATCACTGAGGATATGAAATATCAATTAGGTGGAGGCAACATTACAATTGAATGCTCAAATACAATCTGAGGAGTTAAGTCCAAAGGGCTGAGAAGCCTAAGAAAATTTTCTAATACTTTTACAACTGTCGTTTCTGCATGTATAATTCTAGAATAACAAATACTTCCTAATGTTTTGGTACTGGATGAAAGTACAACATTTTATTAAATGCCACTGAGTTGTTCACTTTAAAATGGTGCATTTTCTGCTTATGTGAATTCCATCACAATTTTAAAAAAAAGAAATACTTCCTGAACTATTGAGCTCTTTGTAGCGAGGAACTTAAATACAAAAAGACTCTCAACGTTTTCTATCTCCCCTTGTTTCTTTACATGCCGATATAGATGACATCTAAGCCACTGCTTTCAAAGGCTTAGAGGTAACATTTTCCTTTCCCCTCAGTTAATTTTTCTTTTCCACTGGGCAGAACTTGATTTCTCCCCTCTGCTCTTCATGTGCAGATAGCTCTGCCTGGGCTTCCGTTGAGGATCTTTGGGGTCTGAGCCTGATGGCGTGCAGGTTTGACTGGGGCAAACACACGGAGGAATTGGCGTTTTCTAGAAGGTGACGGCGAGCTCAGTGTGTCCTTGCCTTTACTCCGCCGTGAGACGTCAGGAAAGACGCGCGGGCGGAGCCTCTGGGCCCCGCGCATGCGTGCTGGGCGGCGGCGGTGCCGGCCGCTGCCTGTGCGCGCTCGCTCGCGAGGCCGCAGGGAAAAGCGAGCGCTCACCCCTGCCCGGCCAACCGCGCTGCGACGAGCTGAGGCGCTCGCCGCCGCGTGCCCAAGGCGGGTGGGCTGCTGCCTGGCCTCCTTTCTAGGATTTGCTAAAGTCCGCATTTTATGTCCAGTTTCCCTCACGGATGGTCTCATTGAGCACTGCGGCTGTGTGAGGTGTGGAGAGCCGCCGCAGAAGACACACGGCTCACACGCCTCCACAGGATTGCCGCCACCACTTCTCTGAGAAGATGCCGTGGCACCTGCACTTTGATATGGGACTTTCAAGTCAATGACTTCATTCTTTCTACTTCATCAAGTTATTGTGACCTCTTTCTTTCAGGGAGTGCCTTTAGGTGTCCTGGTTGCTCATGACGGCTCTAGCCAGTGCCCTTGGCAGGGCCAGCCACCACGTATGGCTGTGCAGGCTGTGCACTGCACAACCCCAGGGGCACTGTCACAAGGACTGTGGCAAGTTCAATGTTCTGGCTTGGTGTTAGTATTCCTTTTGTCTGATTTATTGTGGAGTGGACAGACAAAGGTGGTTGAGACGCACCCCCTGGAGCTCACAGACAGTGCTCGCATTCAGAGCTCTGCCCCGCAGTGAGACCCGCTGCCCCTGAGTCACACACGTAATGCTGTTTTCTCAATGTTGTGGAAGTCAAGAAGCACCTACACGCCTATTTAAAATTTTAATACAGATATACTTTATTTAAAAGTAAATTATAACTCAAGTACTCAAACTTTAAGTTTCATGTGCCATAAGAGGAAAGAGTAAATGGAGAAAAGCGGATGTGATGGTTAATTTTACGTCAGTTTGATTGGACGACAGTGTGCTCAGATATTTGGCTAAGCGTTATTTCTGGCTGCACACGTGAGGGTGTTTCTGGATGAGAGCAGTTGAGCTGGTGGACGGAGGAAAGCGGACTGTCCTCCCCAAAGTGGGTATGTACCACCCAGGCCTTTGAGGGCTCCAATAGAACAAGAAGACGGAGTGAAGGAGAATCTGTTCTCTCTGCCTGGCTGTTGAGCTGAGGCATCGCCCTCCTGTTCTCAGACTGGGACATCCATCAGTGGCACCCCTGGTTCTCAGGCCTTTAGTCTCACCCTGGAGCGTATACAGCCGGCTTTCCTGGGTCTCTGCAGCTTGCAGATGGCAGATGGTGGGACTCGTCAGGCTCCATGATCACAGGAGTTAGGAGAAAGTAGGGCATTAGGAGAGAACTTAGGAAGCTGCTTCACCTCTCTGAGTCTCAGCTTTTACATTTGTTTAACGGAGATAAAACTGTATACTTTTGCGTACTACTCACATGTGCTTGGTTTATTGTAGGAATCAAATAGTTACTACAGGTGAAACACTCTGTGGCATAAAAAGCACTTGGCTATATATAAGGTTCCTCTACTTAAACGTAGTTTATGGAGAAACAGGCACACTGTGCTTACTGTACATACATACGTATAATAGAGATAAATACTGAGAGGAACAGCTGGATAGACAGAAAAGGAATGGAATAGTTCTTGATTGGAAAGACTGAAGATAGAAAGGAGGAAAAAAATACATAGGTAAATGCTCAGAAATGGTAGGAAGGTGAGAAAAATGTGCGGTCAGATAAGGACAAACTCAACTACTCTCCAGGGGTGGAAAAAAAGAGGTTTAGAAGAATGACGCTGACTTAACTGTGTTAGCTAGTGGGAACCACAGCAACAGACGTTTGGGGTCACCTTTATAAAGAACACAGGTAGTATAACCACACAGGACAACACACATGTAAATGAAGTAAAAAAAGTAATCTGTATTATAATCAGTGTGCTAATAGCTACGTTTGCAGGAATTGAATAACTTAAACTTAACTGCTCTATATTGGAAGACCAGTATTGCTATGGACTAAATTGTGTCCTCCCAAAATGGATATAGTGAAGCCCTAACCCCTGCATGTGACTGTATTGAAGATGGGGCTTTTAATGAGGTAATTAACATTAAATGAAGTCATAAGAATGGAGCCCTGATCCGACAGAACTGGTGTTGTTGCAAGAAGAGGAAGGGACACCAGAGTTCTCTCTGCCATGTGAGGACACGGAGAGAAAGTGGCCACGGGCAAGCCTGGCAGAGAGTCCCCACCGGAACCGACTGTGCTGGCACCCTGATCTCAAACTTGCAGACTTCAGAAATGTGAGAAAATACATTTCTGTTGTTTAAGCTGCCCATTCTATAGTATTTTGTTACAGCAGCCCACACTGACTAATACAGGCATAAAGATGAACAAAGATCTGGTGTGTCTGGCAACTGTAATATATATGAGGGAGTAGTTATAAATCAAATGACTTACCATGATCATTTAAATGTATCAGAATAACTAAATTGATTCTTCTATCATGTTTCCTTGAGAGCTAACAATTTTTAGCTTTCTCATAGTCAAATTATAGTTGTATCTTCTTTCTTGAAACTGACATTTATGCTTTAATTATGGGTATTAACTTTACATACTTAATCCTACTGCTAAACTACTTATGTCAATCATCATTCTGCTACTTCTTACTCATTGCACAGTGCTTTTGTCTGTAAGGAAGTATCATTACCTGGAAAATACTGAACACAGCCATTATTCCTTAGAAATGCTGGAACACAGAGAGCAGCAGTGAGGGCGAAAGCACTGGGTGACAGAGCCACATGACATGGAGCCATTCCAGAGCTTGCAGTTGTTGCAGATCAGTTCTGAAGTACAAATTACACCCCAACCCTGGCCGGGTGCTGTACAAAACTGAGAAGTGTGAAATGTGTAAGGATTACTAGAATTCTAAAATCCTACAGAAAGAATGAATTGAGAAAGTGGATACAAAAGAGGAGAAGTTGTCTGAGGGGCTGTGGGGAGAGAGTTTTGGACATATTAGAATGTCTGTGTGTGCTCAAGCAGTGCTGTCCACGAAGCAATTGGAAACATGGATCTCGGGCCAGTAGCATAATCTGGCTGGGACTCGTCTTAGAAGTCATTCAAGCATTCGTTCGACACATAGGTACTGAGCACCTGACTTGGCTTGCAGGGTTGGTTTGCTCAGGACTGTCCACGTTTGAGCACTGAAAGACCCAGGATCCGCATTCCCAGGCAAGCCAGGATGTTGGTCACACCAACAAGGCGGCCACAATCCCGCTCCTTTTGTGCTTTCATTCTAGAAAAGCCATCAGATATCTGTATGGATTAGATAGTTCAAGGGCAAATTACAGAGAGGAAAGAGAGCCGAGCCGAGGACCATCAACCTATAGCGTGGCCACGGACGCAGGGGAAGGAAGAGTGGCGTGGTGTCACAGAAGGCAAGAGAGAAGAGGGTGGTAATATTCAACACGTTGATACAGATCTGTCATAAAGCTATGGGAAAATGGACAAAACGTGCACAGATAATCCACATAAATAAAAACAGGGGGCCAGTTCACTGTCCCTCAGACCGTTGGAGGGCCGGACTATAGTTTGAAAAAACTATGAACAAATTCATATGCACACTTCACATATCTTATTTTGAAGTAAAAAAAACAAATGGGCAAAAACACCCACATGTGGCCTGAGGGCCATAGTTGAGGCCATAGTTTGGTTAACCAATCCTTTTGCCTCAGTCTCCTGAGTAGCTGGGACGCCTGGCTAATTTTTTCTATATATTTGTAGTTGTCAGGCTAATTTCTTTCTATTTTTAGTAGAGACAGGGTCTTGCTCTTGCTTAGGCTGGTCTCAAACTCCTGACCTTAAGCGATCCTCCTGCCTCGGCCTCCCAGAGTGCTAGGATTAAAGGTGTAAAACACTGTGCCAGGCCTAGTTTAACCTATTTTTAACAGCTTGCATTATTAGTATGGCCTATTTGTTATAATTAATGAATCAATATTGGTACAATTTTATGAACTAAAGCCCATAGTTTATTTGGATTTCCTTAATTTTTACTTAGTGTCCTTTTACTGTTCTAAGATCCCCTTCAGGAGATCATATTACATTTACTTGTCATTTCTTCTTAGGCTCCTCTTGGTTGTGACATTTTCTTAGGCTTTCTTTGTTCTTTTTCTTAAAATTTTATTTCAAGAAAATATGAAAGCATGACCATTTTAGTTGCATTTTATATCTTTGCCTCTCCCTAGCAAGGGTTAGAGGTATGCCCTTCCCCTCCACAATGCTCACCACATCCCTCAGATGTGGGTCTATTCCCCCAACCTCTGAATCCCTGGTGAGCACTACCACCATGTGAGCACCATAGTGTTAATCAGTCAGTAGCAATGTGACGGCGAGTACATGTGGAGTCCATTTTTCTGATCTTGTGTCACCTCAATTTGGATAATGAGCTTAAGCTTAATCCAGGATAATATAAGCAGTACTAGCTCACTGTCATTTCTTAGACTTGAGTAATATTCCATTGTAAACATATCCCAAATTTTAATAATCCACTCATGAATTGATGGGCACTTGGGTTGTTTCCACGTTCTTGCAATAGTGAATTGTGCTGCCATAAACATTCGGGTGCAGATGTCTTTGTAATAGAATGTCTTATGCTTTTTTGGGTAGATGCCCAATAATGTTATTGGTAGGTCGAATAGTATTTCTATATTTAGCTCTTTGAGGTATCTCCAAATTCTTTTCCACAAAGGTTGCACTACTTTGCAGTCCCATCAGCAGTGTAAGAGTGTTCCTATCTCTCTACATCCTCGCCAGCATTTGTTGTTTTGTGATTTTTCGATACAGGCCAATCTCACTGGGGTTAGGTGATATCTCATTGTGGTTTTGATTTGCATATCTCTAATAATTAGAGATGTTGAGCTTTTTTTAAAATATGTTTTCTGGCCATTATTCTATCTTCTTTGGAAAAGTTTCTGTTCATTTCTGTTGTCCATTTCTTGATGGGGTTGTTTGCTTTTTTCTTGTTAATTCTTTTGAGTTATAGATAGATTCTTGTTATCAGACTTTTATTGGAATTGTAGAGAACAAATATTTTCTTCCATTCTGTAGGTAGTCTATTTGCTCTAATGATAGTTACCTTGGCTGTGCAGAGCTTTTTAATTTGATCAGATCCCATTTGTTTATTGTTATTGCTGCAGTGATTGCTTTGGGGGTCTTCTTCAAGAATTCTTTGCCTAGGCCAATATCTGAAAGGGTTTTCCCAACCTCTTCTTCTAGGATTCTTAAGGTTTCATGCCTTAGGTTTAAGTCTGTTATCCATCTTGAGTGGATTTTTGTGAGAGGTGAGAGGTAGGGATCCTGATTCACTCTTCTGCATGTAGCTATCCAGTTTTCCCAGCACCATGTATTGAAAATAAATTATTTTCCCCAATGTATATTTTTGTCTGCCTTATCAAAGATTAAGTTACCATATGCAGATGGTTTCATCTGTGGAATCTCATTCCTATTCCAAAGATCGATGCCTCTATTCTTGTGCCAATCCCAAGCTGATTTAATTATTATTGCTTTAAAGTACAGCTTGAAGTCAGGAAGACTGATGCCTCCCAGTTTTTTCTTTTTACTTAAGATTGCTTTGGCTATATGAGTTTTTCTCTGGTTCCATACAAAGTGAAAAATTATTCTTTCTAGATCTGTAAAGAATGATGGTGGTACTTTGATCAGGATTGCATTTATTCTGTAGATCACTTTAGGTACTATTGACATTTTAATGATATTGATTCTACCAATCCATGAACAAGGTAGATTTTTCCATCTGTTTACATCTTCTACAATTTCTTTTTTTAGTGTTTCGTAGTTCTCCTTGTATAAGTCTTTCGTATCTTTCGTTAAATATATTCCTAGATATTTAATTTTCTTTGAGGCTATAGTAAAAGATATTGCGTTTTTGATTTGAGTTTCGGCTTAACAGTTCTTGGCGTATATGAATGTCTTTGATTTTTGGATATTGATTTTGTAACCTGAGACTTTACTGAATTCATTTATCATAACTAGGACTCTCTTGGACGAATCCATGGGGTTTTCTAGAAATAATATCATATCATTGGCAAAGAGCAAGAGTTTGAGCTCATCTGCCCCCACTTGGATGCCCTTAATACCCCTCTCTTGCCTGATTGCTATAGCTAGGACTCCGAGTACTATGTTGAACAGAAAAGGAGATAGTGGGCATCCTTGTCTAGTTCCGGTTCAAAGTGGGAATGGTTTCAATTTTTCCCCATTCAGTATGATATTGGCCGTGGGTTTGTCATAAATGGACTTGATAATTTTAAGGTATAAGCCACCTATGACTATTTTGTTAAGAGTTTTTTATCATAAAGGTGTGTTGGACTTTGTCAAATGCTTTTTCTGCATCTATTGAGAGAATCATATGGTCTTTGTTCTTGTTTTTATTTATGAGATGAATTGCATTAATGACTTGTGTATGTTGAACCAGCCTTGCATCCCTGGAATAAAGCCCACCTGGTCATGGTGAATTATTTTTTTGATGTGCTGCTGAATTCTATTTGCTAAAATTTTGTTGAGGATTTTTGCATCTATATTTGTGAGGGATATTGGTCTGTAATTTTCTTTTTCTGTTGCACCCTTTCCTGGCTTTGGTATCAAGGTGATATTGGCTTCATAGAATGAATTAGGAAGGATACTATCTTTCTCAATGCTGTGGAATAATCTCTGTAGTATAGGTATGAGCTCATCTTTGTATGTTTGATAAAACTCTGAAGTGTAGCCATCTGGTCTGGGAATCTTCCGTTTGGGGGAGGTTATTAATTACTGCTCCAATTTCTGAGCTTGAGATTGGTCTATTCAGAAATTCTGTTACCTCCTGGGTGAACTTAGGGATGTTGTATGTTTCCAGAAATTTGCCAATTTCCTCCTCGTTATGTAGTTTTGGGGCATATAGTTTTTCATAGTAGTCAAAAATAATGTTTTATATTTCTGTGGTGTCTGTTGTGGCCTCTCCTTTTTCATTTCTTATTGAGTTTATTAGAGTCCTTTCCCTTTGAGTTCTTGTCAATCTAGCAAGAGGGATATCAATTTTGTTTATCTTTTCAAAAAACCAGCTTCTGGTTTTGTTGATCTTCCGTATAATTCTCTTATTCTCCATTTCATTTAGATCTGCTTTGATCTTAGTTATTTCTTTTCTTCTACTAGGATTGGAATTGGTATACTCTTCTTTTTCCAATTCCTTGAGTCTATTAATTAGGTTGTCAGTATCTAAGCTTTCTGTTTTTTGGATGTGAGTTTTTATTGCTATTAGTTTTCCTCTCAGGTATGCTTTTGCTCTATCCAACAGGTTTTGGTAACATGTGTCTCCGTTATCATTTTGTTTGAAGAAACTCTTGAATTCCCTCTGAATTTCCTTCTTGACCCAATAATTCTTCAATAATAGATTGTTTAGTTTCCATGACTTTGTGAAGTGTTGAGTGTTTCTATAGGAATTGAACTCTAATTTTATACCTCCATGGTCAGAGGAACACATGGTATAATTTCTATTTTTTTGAATTTTTTGAGATCTGATTTGAGGCCTAGTATGTCATCAATTTTGGAGAAGGATCAATGGGATGCTGAGAAGAATATAGATTCAACTTTATTTGGGTGGAATGTTCTGTAGAGATCTGTCAGACCTTTATGATCAAGAGCTCTGTTTAAGCCCATTATTTCTTTGCTTATTTTCTGTTTGGAAGATCTATCCAGTTCATTCAGTGGAATGTTGAAATCCCCTGCTACTATGGCAGTATTGTTTAACATTATATTTAGATCAGACAAGGTTTGCTTTATGTAATTGGGTACTCCTGCATTGGGTGCATAAATATTAAGAATTGTTAAATTTTCTTATTGGATCTTCCCTTTCACCATTATAAGTGGCCATCTTTTTCCTTTTTTACTTTTGCTATTTTAAAACTTATATTATCTGCAAATAGTATAGCTACCCCTGGTTTCTTTTGACTTCTGTTTGCCTGGATGATAGTTTTCCATCCCTTGACCTTCAGCCGGAAGGCATCTTTGTGGGTTAGATGTGTTTCCTGTAGATAGCAGATACTAGGCTTGTGGATTTTTATCCACTCTGCCAGTCTATGCCTCTTCAGAGGACAGTTTAAGCCATCTGAATTTATTTAGAGGATTGAAATTAGAGGATGATTTTAATTCAAATTGTTGGGTGAAGTCCTGTTGCTTTGTCTTACTCCTTGAGCCATCATGCAATTCAAGTTCTAGCCTTTAACTCTTTCAAGATTTTACTTTGAGGAGTGTCTGTTGCCCTGTTTGGTGTGTAAGGCATGTCTGAGAACTTCCTGTAGGGCTGGTCTGGTCTTTGCAAATTCCTTCAGTAATTGCTTGTCTGAGAAGGACTTTATTTCTCCTTCATAGATGAAACTTAACTTTGCCAGTTAACGAATTCTAGGTTGGGCTTTATTCTGTTTTAGAAGATTAAGGATAGGTACCCAATCGTTCCTGGCTTATAAGTTTTCATATGAGAAGTCTGCTATTAGGCTGATAGGCTTTCCTTTATAGGTTATTTGTTGTTTTCGTCTTGCTGTACGGAAGATAGCTTCTTTCACGTTTACTTTCTTCAGCTTAATAACCAAATGATGAGGTGATTGCCGTTTCACATTGAGTCTTCCAGGAGTTCTGTGTATCTGGATATAAAGATGTCTGGCTAGGCCCAGCATATTTTCCTCCAGTATTCTGTGAAATAACTGTTTCAGCCCTTGTGAATGTTCCTCTTCCCCTTCTGGGATCCTAATCAATTTGAGATTTGGCTTTTTTACATAATCCCATACTTCTTGTAAACTTTGGTCTTGTCTCTTGTTTCTGTGTTCCCTTTCTTCCTTTGTTTTGTTTAGCACATAATCTTCAAACTCTGAGATTCTTTACTCTGCATGATCCATCCTTTTCTTGAGGCTTTCCACTGTATTATGGAGTTCCTTGAAAGTTTCCTTCATTGCCAGGATTTCTGTTTGGTTTCTTTGTATTATTTCAATTTCTTTGGAGAATTTTTCATTCATTTCCTGAATTGTTCTTGTGGTTTCTCTATGTTGGGATTTTATTTTCTCTTCAATTCCATTGAGTTTTCTAACAATCCATATTCGGAATTCTTCCTCCATCAGTTTAATCATATCATGTAAGTTGGTGTCAGTTGGTGGATATCGAGTATTTTCTTTTGGAAGTGACTTTTCTCTCTGATCCTTAATGTTTCCTGTGATCTTTTGCTGGTTCTTTCTTATCTGGATGCTTTGTTGAGGACCAGAGGGCCTGGGACTAGATTATGAGCTAAATTCTGGGATTCCAAAGGAATGATCCCTGGCAGAGCTGGGAATATGTGCTCTGGTCCTGTATTGTCTTAGAGGAGTTTAAGCCTGTAGAGTTATCTATGACCTGATGTCTTCACCTTCTGTCTACAGAGTTTAGTGTGTTTGGGCCCCTTGCTTAGACACCCAGGGGATAGATCAATCTTGTGAGAGCGAGTCTGCTATCAACCACTAGGTTGAAGTGGGAGGCACTATGTTAGGCTCTGAGTTTACTGTCTCTTTTGTTACCTGTGGTTTGTAGTCAGTTATCAAGGTATTCCAAGTCCTTTGTATGGCACTCTAAGCCTCCAAATAGGATATACAGGTATATCAGTCTTTAGGGAATATCCTGCCACTTGCAAGGCTTCCTAGAGTCCTGTTACAACTTTAGGAGGGGTGAGAGGAGCATCAGCTATCAGTGAGCCTAAGAGAGAATACTTCAGAGGTTGTTTGATCTGTAGCTAGGGGGAGCTGTTAATGTTACTCAGAGATTTTTTGTCACACTTTCAGAGGAGCTCCTGGTGGGGGGAGTCAATTGGTGTAAATGCTAAGGACTATGGTCAAAATTTGCCTTCCTGAACCACAAGCCTGTAAGTTGGCAACAATCTGGGTTCCAAAGGCAAGCCCTTGTGTTCTGAACTTATCAGATGATCAAAACCAACCAGCTGTATGTACACATCACTCTGCCCCCTTTTGCTTAATTCCAAGGTCCCACATATTCAAGCTAGTCATACAGGGAAAGCAACTTTTCTCCTTTCTCTCGACCTTCCAGGGCTGAGTCTGATTTGGTGGGCTGGGGGGAGGCAATGGGTGAGACTGCCGCAAGTCCCTGACTGGGAAACATCTTTTCTCGTTTTTCCCCTCCTCCAAGGGAGGAGTCTGCCCTGTCAGAGGGGAAGATAACCCATCGGCCTGAGGGAAAGGCACTTCCTAGGGCTATCTGACCAAGAAGTGGTTACTCTTGTTCCCAGACAGCAGATTCCCTCACCCCTTTGCAATTCCCAGGAATGGGGCTTCCCCTTTGGCTGGAGGCACTGGCTATAAGGCCACAGTAAAGAGATGAATAAGGGTCTCAGCTTGACAGACTGTCCTGATAAACTGCTAGAACCACTTTTCAGCCGCAGGTGGGGAGGTGGAAGCGAAGAGGACAAGGATTTCCGGTAGAACCACCTCTTTCTCAACTCTGCCCAGGGGCAGAGTCAGATGCTTTGGTGTGAAGCACCTGGGCCCAAGTCACAGGAGAGTGTGGGTGGTAATGTCTCCGCAGGTCATATCTGGAAAAGCAGCCTCCTTCACAACTCTGCCTTGCCAAGGTGGGCTCTGCTCTCTGAGGACAGAGCGCAGGCGGCTGGGTGCAGCGGGAGACCGCCCAAGTCCAATCTGGCAAGACAGCTGTACAAACCCCCACGCTCCGCTTTCCACCGCAGAGTCCGAGCCCAAGCCGCCGTAATGGGAAGACCTGGGGCGGGGTTGGAGGAACAGACGGATTTGTCTCTTTATTTCCCTCTTCCAAAAGCTCCACCCATTTAGCCAGGCTACAGCGCAGGGCGGGGGGAGGTCTGAGACCGCTTCCACATCAGCCCTCCGCAGCGATTCCAAGCTACGGAGTGGGGCCGCCCTCCCAGCGGCAGCGGGCAGGCGCCTGCAGGGCGGAAAGCTGGGCCTGGTTTGGCGGCGTCTCCACACCGCGGCTGAGCCCGCTACTTCCCCAGCTCGCTGAGTCACAACCATTTATGTGCGGTGATCGGGCTCTCCGTCTGCCCTGCACCAGCCAAAACCGAGGCGATATGCAAGGGCTGAGCCTCCTTTAGGGTCTACACCCCGACCTGGTCCTGGAAGCATCCTGAAGTGCGAGGCCGCCTGGGCGCTCACTCCTGCGGTTCAGGGAAGCATGGGGGGGGCCGACCCTCCCGCACCTGAACTGACTGGGCAGAGGCTCAGGAGAGTTCAAAATGCTACCTGCTCGTCTCTACTCCACACAGCCCGTCTGCCAGGGCTACCACTTCCCACCGACTCAGGCACTTCCCTGCCTGCCAGGGTGTGGGGCGGCGGGGGGAGCGTCTCCCTGCCCAAGGCAGAGCCAAGGCCTCAGCCGGCCAGTCTACGCAGCAAGCTCCCTCCCTGTTGTATATTTCCGACTCCCTGGGTTTTGGAGCATATTATTTGATTCACATTTGATTTTCACCACTGTTTTATTTTGTTTCCTGGTGTCTCTCTGCAGGCTTGCGAAGCTGATCCTGTGGAAGGCAGTTCACTTGCGTGTGGTTGTCCGCTTTCTTCCCTTCCCACTCTGAGAGCAGAGAGCCAGGAGTCAGCCCTAATCCGCCATTTTTTCTTCAAAATTTTTCTTTCTTCATTTTTGATGAACTTGACTGTTTTTGAAGAATAGTGGTCACATATTTTGTGGATGTCCCTCTACCGGAGTTTGCTTGACTTACGTTTTTGGGAGGAAAGTCATAAAGTGCCATTTTTCTCATATCAAGGGTGTATATCATCAACATACTTTGTGAGTGTTGATACTGACCTTGATCACCTGCATGACACAGTGTGTGTTGGGTTTCTCCACCGTCAAGTGATTCCCCTCCCCCCACTTCCACACTGTGCTCATTGGAAGGAAGTCAGTAAGTGCAGCCCACATTTAGTGGTGAGAGTTATGCCTCCCGCCTTTAGGGTGGAATAGTTATCTAATTACATAATCTACATAATTTGGAATTATTCTGCACAAGAGATTTGTCTGTTCTCTTTCATTTATTGATTTATTCAAGAATTTTATTTATATTAGTATGGACTTTATGTTTATTATATATATTGGATTATAACCCAATACTACTTTATTTTCTTGGTCTAATTATTCCAGCTTTGGCCATTGGGAGCTCATTTATTTGGCTCCTCAGTCCTTTTGACATACCCCATTTTTTTAGAACTCCTTATTTCCTGGCACTACAAGATACTCCAGTTCTGGAATCACCCATTTCCCCAAGAAGTTCTTATTCCCTTTATTAGAGAATGCTGTAAGAAACCAGGACCTGATTGCTAGGCGTTGTTACTATGGTGTCATTTCTTTTAAGCCCTCCCTAATGACAGAGCAAAAAATTATATGTGTGTATATTAATCTTGTATATATGTATATCTATAAATGTTTCCTTCTGTGCTTTGTATTAAGTTACTCATCTTAAACTTAATATGTATTCAGTTAAACATGAGTTCTCCATAAACTCCATAACCTGTTGTCTCCAACTCTGGCCCATTACCACATGGACCACGCTAGCCTCCTCCTCCTCTGTACATTTCACTCCCAGGGAGAGAAGCTGCAATCCACCAACACCTTTACTTAATTGTTCAATTTCAGTGCCTACATACAGCAGTATGAGAACTGTAAGCCCCCACCCCTGCAGGAATGATTTTATCAATAACAGTACAGTACTTATGTGTAGTGCCTTTTGCCCTTAGTCTTCCAGACTCCCTTCATTTCCAATAGATCTTTATAAAACAAAAGAAATAAAACATAACAGATAAAGTTGAATTCCCTTTTGACTTGCAAATCCAGACTGATTCTCCCTTTCCTTTCCCAAGATGCAACTGTTATTATATATCTGTTATAAACTCATTTAGTCTTATCTGTAAATTACACATATACAAATATACATCTGTATGTTTCCTATTTTAAAATCTACATAAATTAATAAGGGACATATTCTGGACCATTTCTACATTCATATTTTTTTGCAATGGCTCTATATTGATAAATTTAGATCTGGCCTATTCTTTTGTATAGCTATGATATTCCATCATAAGAATATTCCACATTTTCTTTCATTTTCTTTCTGATAAATATCAATTCCTCTAAATTATTTTTTGCTTTTATAAATAATATCAGAATATTAATAACTGTCCCATCACGAAGTCAGCAAATATTAAGGGCATTATGTCAGTGGAGAGACACCAATTTATATTTGTTATTTTAGTAAGTATTTTATATATTATATGTAAATATAATATTTTTATAAAACATTTTGTATAACATATATGTGTGTATGTATAGTCATTCTGGAAAATATCTAAAAATGTAATAGGAAAAATAGAGACAT